>PVKY010002115.1:0-27398 GCA_004027775.1 Bradypus variegatus | reverse complement strand
ACAATGGGGGGAGGAAGGGAATGGGATATTTTGAATGTTCTTTTCTATTTTAATTTTTATTTTATTTTTGGAGTAATGAAAATGTTCAAAGATTGATTGTGATCAACTATATGACAATACAGTGAACAACTGATTGTATGCTTGGAATGACTGTATGTTATGTGATTATATCTCAATAAAATTGTAAAAAAAAAAAGTATAATTGTAGAAAGGGCAAGGAAAATAAAGCTCTTCCTTCATATATAATATAAAAAAAAATAGATTGGGGTGATGAATGCATGACTATGAGATCATACTGTGAAGAGCTGATTATACACCGTGGATGATTATATGGTATGTGAATATATTTCAATAAAACTGAATTTAATTTAAAAAAGAAAGAGAGAGAAGCTTATAGAGAAAAAGCCCCAGAGAAGTTGAGAGAGGACCCACAGAAGCTCAGAGAGGAAGCCACTGGAACCAGAAGCTGAAAGCAACGAAACCTGGGAGTAATGGACCAGCAGATGCCACCCAGCCAGGTGCCTTCCCATGTGACAGATGTGTCCCAGATCCAGCAGCCTTTCCTCAAGTCCAGGTATCATCCTGTTGATGCCTTGAGTTGGACATTTGCATGGCCTTAGAACTGTAAATTTGTAAGCTAATAAATCTCCATTGTAAGAGCCAACACATTTCTGATATACTGTATTCCAGCAGCATTAGCAAACCAAAACAACAGGCAGGAAGAGATCATCACTCTGTTAAACCATGACACTAATACCTCTACATGTCCATTTCCAACAATCTTTAATAAAGAATCTAAATTAGTTAAAAAAAATTCTCTGCTTAAAAGCCTAGAAATAATCTGCACTGGTGTACATTGTTTCAGGAGATATGCAAACTTAAAAACGAAAAAGTTAACCATATTGACTAGCTTAAACCAAGACAAGAACCCAGATTTAGACTCAAGGGACATATTTTTCCCTTGTGAAGAAAATGCACCTGGGGTACTTCCAGGTCGCTCCTCCTTGTAGAGGGATCTACCTCTAGGATCCACCTGCTAGTCCAATTCGGAAGTTCCTTCCTGTCACCAACCAACCACCTTAAACAGCTTCTCTCAGAGGCCACCTCGGAATCCCTCTAACCCCTGGCTACCACTGTCCTTTCATATTCGATTTCCATCTGGAAAATTAAGAATGCTCCAGCATCAGCCCAGGACAAACAAGGCACAGAGCCCAAGGGGTCCTTCGTGCCTTGTTCCCATGACCTGCTCATCCTAAACACAGAGCCAAATAAATACAGTCTTAATTCTGAACACCTTGAACCATGCATTTTTTTCATATCTAACCAAATGAAATGGCATTTATTTTAGATGTATCTAAAGGAATAGTAAAGCATATAAATCCACTGCAGGCTGCAGTAATTATGCCAGCACCCGGGGCTGGCTTTCCATTTCCTTTTGTGTAACATGAAAGACTGACTAACTCACTATGCCTGGCTTCCAAAAGCTTCCTAACAAAACCACTGGTCCTGCGCTTTGTGGAAACAGGGTGGAATCCAACCTGCTGTGGGGGTCAGAGGCCTCCTCAGGAGTGGGGGTCAGAGGCCTCCTCAGGAGTGGGGATCAGAGGCCTCCTCAGGAGACGAGGTCACTCCCCCGCCCCCGCTAGCTCAGTTCTTTTAATACTCCAAAGGGGTGCGGAAATAACTGACAGAAAATCCCCTACACCAAAGTCCCGACTGCAGGGAGAGCGGGTCCCGTGAGCGACGGCACAGCAAGAGGAACGGAGTGGGGACTGGGGAGCGCAGGAAGCAGGTGGGGGGACAGGAGCTCGGAGGCCTGGGACAGCGCAAGCCTGGCGAGGCAAGGCTCAATTCTGGACAGATGCCACAGAGAGGTCAGCGTGTCTGGAGCTCGGCCAGGAAGGGAAGGTGCAGGGCGCAGGAGGGTGGCCTTGTGTTCAGTGCAGTGGGAAGCCATCGAAGGGTTTTCAGTGACGGTGGGAGGCCACCTGCGTTTTCAAAAGGTCTCTCTGGCACCTGGGAAGGGCCTGGAGTGGCGCAGGTGAGCGGAGAGGCCAGTCAAGGGGCCACTGGCCTAGCAAGGGCCCTGTGCTGTGACCAGGGCGCTGGAGAGGGCAGGGGGCAGGGCTGAGCACCTGGACTGAGCGGGAGAGGCTTGAGCACATGGATGGGGCAGCAGGGAGAAAGGAGCTCTCTGTGGACAGGTGAGGTGATGTCCAGGTGGAAACACCAGGTAGCCCCTTCCCGCCCCTCCCTCGTGCCCTGGCCACTCCCTCTAGGCTCTGGGCCAAAGTGCCCCCTTCCCCGCAGGGCAAGTGCTCATGGGCAGCTCCTCCGGAGCAGCTGTGACCAGCCCTGCCCCCAAGCCCACCTCACCCGCCCACCGCACTGGCTGCCGGCTCCTGGCTCCTCTGAGCACCTGGAACCCACGCTGTCCTCCCGGTCTGTCCCCAGCCTGCTGGGACACGGGCTTTAGGGCATAGGCTGCCTCATCGGCTCCTGCTGCATCCCTGGCACTCAGTAGCATGCCTGGGACAGACGAGGGCTCAGCAATGGTTCAAATAAATACGTGGGCCTAGAGCTGAAGCTCAAAGAGAGGTATGGGTTAAAAACTTAAATTTGGGGAACTTGGGAACCACAGCTGGAAAATTATTTTATTTTTCTAATGGCACCTACTCAAAAATTCCCATCCTGTTGACCAAAGTTTCGATGTAAATTCTGGTATCTTAGGAAGGATCTATCCAGACCGCTCGCTGGACATCTGTGCATCTGTCCCAGGCACTTCAACCTCCAGCTCCCTCGGCCAACTTTAATAGGCACTCCTGGCAGAACCTCTGCTAAAAATATTTTTCAAAAACCCTAACATCTCATTTAATGACTAAAGGCTGAGTTTCTGTGGAAAGCACCTTATAAAAACATTAAATCTTAACAGTCATATATTCACTACAGGTCAGGAAAGCAGATCTTTGAACAACTTCTAGCCCAGGTTTCTCGGCCAAGGTCTTCGTGAGGTCTGGGCTGGGTCGTCCGCCGGGGGCCGTTCTCTTGGCCGCGGGGGCTTCTCAGCAACCCCAGCCCCTGCTCCCTAGATGCCGGCCACACCCCTCTCAAGTCACAACAACCAAGAGTGTCTGCAGGCATTGCCCGAGGGCCCCTGGGGAAAAAGCCCCTCCCCACCCCCTAGGAACCACTGCTCTAGACCAAAGGGGCCCCACTACACTCTTAACCAAGGATATGGGGATCAAATTCAGTTAAGTTTGAAAAGCACACTTAAAAACAACTGGTCCAAATAACATCCTCTAGAGAAAATGAAGGCAAAACAGGAGCTTACACACAGGTACAAAACCCTATCACGATGAGGTTTTGAACCGTGATATCAAGAAATGCTGACACTTCCTCGGCAGAGGCCGGCTAGAGCTGCCCTGCCCCCTGGAGGGGGGCACACTGCCGAGCTCCCCATCTCCACAGGGCGCAGCTCCTCCGAGTAAAACGCCTGGGGGCACGGCCCTTGGGGACACACGGGAAGGCGGCCCCGCGGGAGACGCCAGGCCTGGAAGCAGGTGGGAATGCGGTGGCGCTCCGGTGGGGGTGACCGAGGGGGCTGCTGGGCTGTCTGGCTCTGGCTCACCTTCCCACCCTTCAGGCATCAGGACGCAGTGCCAATGGACACTCGGGCAGCGCTGGTTTCAGCCCCAGCAGTGTCCCCCAGGAGGGCTCGTCTCCATCTATCTGGTGGCCCCCAGAAGCCCTGGGCCAGAAGCTGAGGCTGCCCCCATCAAAGGCCAGTGTCCCTGACCAGCCACAGCTCCACGTGCACCATTCTACAGAAAGTGGACTCCGCTCACTTTAAATCCCAGTCACGTTTGCAGGATCACATTCCCACCTCAGTCCACCCGAGTTTTTGAGGTTTCAACTTTTTCCTCCCATCTCAGAAAAGCCTTCACACACAAAAGCAGCATTCCCATGAGTCTCTTATCTTCCAAATTCCACCAGATCTGGAGGTGGGGGTGTCCAGAATGGAACTTCTGATAATGGGATAAAAAATAGTCACCAACTATCTGAATTATCTAAACCAAAGGGCACCAAAGATACATGTAGAGCATATACTCCCTTAAGAGTTAAAAGGAAAGAAAACCGAAGACAAGTAATTAAGGGATCTAAGATGTACCCTTAAGGGTAGGCCTTTCTTTGTGCTTCTCAAAGCAGGGGGGCATGTCAGGGAGCCACAGGGAGATTTTTAGAGGTTTGCAATATAAAACACACACGCATACATAAAACACACGTCACATCATAGCAGAATGCAAAATTCCTATACATTTTTGATCAGAGAGTTCACAAAACCTTGTGTTATGTAAGCACAGGTCACTTCAGGGTGTTGTGCCCCCAGTCCTCCCGGAAGGGCACCAGCCACAGCCCGCTCCCCTCTGTTGCTAGGGGCAGCTCGGATGGAGGGCCGGGACCCTCGGGTCACTGCCATCTACTGCTGCAGACCCAAAAAGGGCTCATGGCTTTCCCAGGTTGAGGTAGTCGTGGGGCAAAGGAATCCTAAAGAACAAACCCCAGAAAATCTAAGACTCCAAATCTCCAAAGAGAAAAATCAGCAAAACAGGAAAAAAGCAAAACAAGAAAAGCCGTTAACTAACTAAACACTCTACTTCTCTGAATTCTTACTATTTTTAGCCAACTTCTCAGGGTCACCCCCTCAAAAGCAAGAATCCTATCTGAGCATGTTTCCATGGTACACACAGTAGTCACGAGCTGACAATGAGGGAAGGGGCAGAGGCTGCAGGAGTCAGAGGCCCCAGAGCTGCCCGCTGCGGGGCACGCTGCAACCACTTCCAAGCTCCAATCGCAGCACGAACGCACAACGTCTGGCCCCAAATAAGAGGCTCAACCTCCACCACCATCCTAGTAACAAAATGCGGCCAACCTGCACCAGGCACCCGCCAGGAGCTCACTGCTTCCATCTGCACGCCTGCGGGCGGCAGGCACCAGGGGAGCCCTGGGCCCAGGTTAATCAGACCGGGTAGCCAGACTCCAGCGTCCACACCTTCCCACCACACCACACTCCTGCACAGAGGCACCTGGGTGCAAAGGCAACAAGAGGCCGAGCGCTGAGCTCCCTCAATTCCATGATTACAAATCACCGGGTCCTTCGTGCCCAAGGAGAATCCATCTCCTTTCCAAAGAGCCCGCAGGTGGCCAAACCAAGGGCCGGCAGTCAAGCATAAGCCGCCTGCTAACACAATTAGACTCTGGGCATGAAATGTCACTAAATGGTTTCTTAAAAAAAAAAAAAGAACCTTCCACATGTTTGTTTTCTCTTCCTAGAGCTAGTTTCTAGGCCCCTTGCCAGAAGGGGCCTAGCCAGACGCACATTTTACTCTCCCCGACACCCAGCCCAGGGACATGCAGAGTAGACAATGGACACCCATTTGCAGATGCAGCTTACTTCTGATTTATAGAAAATACCGAATTATCTGAAGAAGTCAGCCTGCTTACCAAAAATAAAGGTGCTGGGCAAACAAAGTAAAATACACAAATGGAGGAATTACAAAAGCATTAGCCCCTGCATTCACAGAGGGCTGCCACCTGCCAGGAGCTCTGCATATATTATTCGTGGAGTCTGTATTTGCAAATTTACCTACTCGCTAAAATTTACTTGTAACCCTAAAATCAACACTTGCAGCACGTTCAGTCATTGTCGGACATGAGCAGAGGCTGGAAAACTTGAATGAGCAACATGCACGTTCTCAGCTGACGTCAAGCAAGGCGACACTCGGCCTTCTCGATTAAGCTCTCATTCGGGAAGGAAGTGTCCTTTTGGTGGTATATTTAGCTCCACATTTCCCCATTTTCGTGCTTCTGTTGTGATTCTGCAGTCCAACGGCTCCCAAGTGCATCGCTAAGGCGCTGTCCCTAAGCCGGAGAAGGTGACGACGCTGTACAGAGGAAACGTGTGTGCCGGAGAAACTTCATTCAGGCACGAGTTACAGCGCTGGTGGCCGTGAATTCAAGGCTTATGAGTCAACAAGGTATGTCAATAAGTGACTTTAAACAGAGAAACACAGAAAACAAGGCGAGGTAGTCATCCGTGGATAAAAGTGTGGTGGCCTGAGGCTCGCAGGAACCCAATGCTGTGTTCCCCCAGGGGCCCTGGTTTGGCAATCACCAGTTCAGGGTCGATGGCGACTTCACAGAACATAACACCACTGCACACAGCAAGGACAGCCTGTCTGTCTCCAGACGGACAGATTCCACACACACACAGACTCCTCGTAACCACCTGTAAGCGGAGTGCCCACAGCTCCACAGTCCCTCACCCCAAACCAAAGCGAGATGTATTTCAGAAGTGAGGATGTTGGCGGTTTTAGAAAAGAACTATTTTGTATCCACACTGTGCGTTACATAACACCCCCAAGGAAGTCCGGAACAGCACCACTAACACAAGCACTAATTAACAGTCACCATGTGACACAGGAATAGTCACACCAGGGGGAACAGAGACCATGAGGAGCCCCCAGCAGTCCGTTCAGGTTTTGGCACCAAACCTTTAAAACCCACTCGGCGGTTCTGGGTTTCAGAACTGTGGCGAGGAAGCGGGCTTGCTCACTTGTCCCGGCTTTACACACAGGGGCCTGAGGCTGCAGGAGGTTCAGCAACTTGCTCAAGTCCAAGCGAGCTGCAAAGGGGAGAGCCGGGGTTCCAGCCCCTCTCCCTGACTCAAAGCTGCCCGCAAACACAGGAGGGGCTGACGGTACATCAGCAGGCGGGTCCGTGAGCTGGCGCTTCCAGAGCCTTCCAGGTGATGCGGGTAGACCAGGACCCACACTTGGAAGGAGAAAGGGGTGTACTCCTTCCACTAAACCAGAGGTCCATCAGCATCACCTCGGGAGCCCTTTGGAAATCCCAATAAATCTAACTTCTGAGGTCTGAACGGACTGTAGTGGTCCAAGGATTCTATCATGCAGCCAGGATTCAGGAACAGCGACAGTGACCACCCATTAGGAGACAGAAACCGTGGGTAAAGCAGGACCCAAAGAGGCAGGCTCCTGCCCAGCCAGGAACTCCACTTCCAGCCACCACATCCCCGCAGAACAGTCTGGGAGGACCCAGTAATGACCAGGACACTTCATTCAACTCCTCAGGGACGGGACAGCCCACACCCTCCCAAGCTCTGTGAATCATACACACTTTTTTTCTTCCTTGAAACCAACAAAATCCTAGACATACCACACCAAAGGCCAAGTCCTACTGAGCAACCACACACAGGGTGGGACCAGGACGTATTACGGTACCCCAACAGCCGAAAGAAACAAATATGCAGTAGAGGACTGTGAGGAAAAGAATTCTAAAGCTTAGGTTGTGGCTGCACTACGGGTATGAATCGATGAATTTAGTGGAATCCACACACGACTCAACTTGCAGGTTTTCACATTACGCCTAAGGTCTGGAAGGGACCTCGGTGGTCCTCTGTCCCACTCCCCTCTGAAGCCACTCTGACAGATGCAGCCAGTCACCTGGAGGGACCCAGAGAGGCTTGCCACAACTGGAGGGGGGGACTCTCCTTCGCTAGTCTGCCCCTAAAGCCACCCCACACTTCAATGCCGCATCCAATACCCCGAGTCGGCCTCCGTCTCCCACAGCAGGCACACAGCCTGGCCGGGGGCCATTTCTGACCCGACCTCCGTGTACCAGCCCGGTCCCTGCCCTCACGTCAGCTCCCTGGGAGGCTCCGCAGATAAAGTTCCTCACCTAAACTGAGCAAGAAGCCTGTTCCAACCCGAGTATTAGCTAGCCCGTAACTTACACCCTTTTATTTGTGTTCTCCTCCTCTTTCACAAAGGTCACTGTTCCAGATGGAAATCAGCAGTCTAACTGGGTTCCCTGGGCACACACAGAGCGTCTTTCTTAGTTCTGACAGGCATCCACTAAGTGCTTTATAAAAGCTGCTCAAGTCAAGTCTCTGGTCAGTGTCTGTTTAAATGTTTTTCCTTTAGCCTTAAACGTCATTTTTCATTTTTATGGTGCATTAATTTTTTAAAGCAGCTTTACTGAGATATAGTCACATACCATACAATCCATCTAACGTGTACAACAATGGCTTTTAATATAATCACAGCTTTGTGCATTCATCACCACAATCAATTTTAGAACACTTTCATTACTCCAAAAGGAAAAAACCCATACCTCTTAGAGGTCACCTCTCAATCCCTCTATCCTTCCCCAGCCCTACATAAACACTAATCTACTTTGTCTCTATAGGTTTATTTATATTTACATTTTATACAAATGGAATCATACAACAGCCTGTGTTTGTTTAAATGTTGTTCCTTTAGCCTTAAATGTGATTTTTCATTTTTAAGGTACTTTAATTTTAAAAGTTCATTATTTATTTTACTTTCACAACAACCTTGACACTATTATCCCCATCTATCATGCAAGGAGATGAGGGTTCAAAGAGGGCAACTGATTTGCCCAAGGTCACCCAGCCCAGGCCAGGCGGCTGCCCGCCCTCCTGCCGACCCCACTCCCTGCCGACCCCACTCACCCCGGCCCTTACTCTCCTTCTCCAACCCCTGGCTTGCCACCCCATACAATTATACAACTTAAGGATGTTTACGTTTGTCGTGTGACACTTAGAAGCACAGAGTGTCAAAGCTTTAAGATCCATTATCTATCGCCTTGTGGACTAGAGCCTTTGGAGAAGATGGCGCGCAGAGGTTTTTCAGGTTAAACTGTATCTTACCTATTTCACTCCAAGCATAAGTGGCTAAATATGGAACAGCTCCCAAGAACCCTAAAACAAAACAAAACGCAAAGGGCAACTGTCTTAATTCCCCATCTTGCAACCCCAAGGACACAGGAGACAGGCTACGGCGAGCCACCTCACCCCCACCCCACCCCACCCCCGGCCCTCCAGGCTCACCACCCGCGCGCGGCCCCTAAGCTGGCACCCCAGGCCAACGTCACCATGTTCTGGTATAGCAAATTCCGAGGGTAGCAGGGAATGAGGAAGGTTTAAGAGTACAGAAAGAATCCCCAAAGACTTATGGATCTTCCTGAGCCCAATTATTTTCTCCCTTGTGATATGCCAAAGGCTAGCACAACTTTTGGAATTCAAAACAAAGGACAGAACTTCAAAAAGGTACCACTACTCAAAATATATCATCCTACTGCTGCAAGAGACCTCAGATCCCCTAGACCCAGGTTCCTGACCTCAGGAACCTGGGAGGGGCTCCAGGAGCTCCCAGGATGCCCTGAAATTCCATTCACGAGTCACCTTCAGGAGCATGAACCACCTGAGGCAGCCTACTGTCCTTGTGCTTACCTACTCTGGACAAAGGCTCAGTGTCCAGGAGTGACAGGCCACTGGGCACAAAGGCAGAGGACGCCTGGGAACCACAGGCTTGGGCAGCGAACGCCTCCACTGGCTTCCGGCCAGAGACGGTTGGGGCCAAAGCGCTGGAGCAGGTCCTCGTGCAGGTGCCCGGAGAGTCAGCCACTGCCTCTCGCCTTCCCCACCTGCTTAATCCCAGCACCTCGTGGCACCACTACAGCCAAAGATGTAGCTTTCTTGTTTCATTATTTAGACCCCCTCCCCATTCTCCCATGACCTCATCACATCTGCTCCGCCTCAAAGAATGCTGCAACAATCAGCTGCGCCAGGCTCAGAAGCAGAGTTTACAGAAAAGATGTCCCCGTTGGAGCTAATGCATGCACACCTCTGGACATGCTGTCAAACTATTCCACGCGTTCACACATAAACAGCCACAACTTTGACCTAATAAGTCTCCAGGAGATTTATGAGAATCATCTAGGGTGAAGAAAAGGAAATTTAGGATATGCAGGCTTGCTAAGACTTTCTCAATGTATTGGGGTTTTGTTTTTTTTTTAAGAACAAAGGGAAATATAAACTTACGAAATATAAACTTTATGGGCCCAAGGTTGTACTCCTGACAAACAGGTGATTAAGGATGCCTGCTGATGAAGCAAATAAAACATACATTTTACACAAGCAGATTACCTTTTGTGAATAGATGTATTCCAAAAGATTACTTATGAATTTGAGGTTCAGAACTCAGAATGTACTTTCTCACAGAAAATGGGCAACACATTTAACAGTTGGGGTTTCCATTTTAGCCCACAATAGCCTGTCTTGGAAAATGCACCTGGCATACACTGCTGAAGACTCTATGGAACCCACCGGCACGCACGCAGAGTATTACAGACAGCCACAGATTCACTGACACGCCTCCCACGGAGTTGGGGTGAGGGGTGGCTTTACATCTGGAAGGGCTTCTTGACTGTTCTGACCAAGAGAACATGAAGCAACACAAGACCAGTTTCCAAGCATCCACTCCCTCCCTTGGAGCGCTCCCTCTAGAAGCCCCACTTTCCAGCCATGCACATACCTGAGCACACCTGTCTCAGACCCTGCGGCCGCCAGACAAATGACTGAGGGAGCCTGGTCAAGGCCAAACGGAGCAGCAGAATAGCCCAGCCAGGCCCACCTGGCTGACACACAGACCTGAGAGATCTAACAGCTGACCGCTGTTTGAAGTCACTGACTTCTTGGGTGGCTTGTTACTCCACAATTGTTATCTGGTACAACCTGTGGCTATTTCAGCAGATGTCAGAAACACATCTCCCTCTTGCCTGGCATCAGGAATAGAGCCCCCTCCCTCACCCCCACTGGCTGGCACGGGCAGGGGGGGGCTGTGCCATGGAGCCAGCACTACGTGTTCCAAAAGGAAGTAACTCACTAACGTAACAGGTAAAGAAAGGACCAGGATTCAAATCAGATCTGACTTCAACATCCACACTCCTGCCACACATAAATCTGTTTCATTTTCACTGCCCGTATATCTTAGGCCAGACAGTGGAGATACACAGGAAGACACCGCCCTGCCCTCAAGAGGCTTGTCGTCTCGACACGGAGCTCCATCCGAGATGTCATGAGCACCCCTCGGCCTGGAGGATCAGGGAAGGCCCCAGAGACGGGGGCCTTTACTATCCCAGGTCTCGGCTCCATCCTGAAAGGGCCAGCTGGTCTAAGTAAGAAGAAACCTACTCCCCATCACCCCAGGAACCCAACTGTGGGACCCTGGGATCCGGCCCTGCTCGGGGCAGGTACAGACAGGCAGGAAACAGGCCCTGCACCCCAGTCCAGCCACCGCCTTCCCAGGTCCACGGTCAGAAACTTCACGGGGGCCCGACCAGAAGATCCACATAGAGTATCTTGCAAAACAGCCAACAACATTATTTCCCTGATAACTGTGGAGAGGGATTCTTTCCTTTTAATTTACATTCCCATAAGCAATCTGTAATCATAATTAAATTCAAGATGAACGGGTGGAATCTCGGCTGTGCAGGGCTGTAGCCATCACGGTCTCTACAGTGACCAGGCCTCAGGGGCTTGTTCCCACTAACAAGCTAATGTTCATAGGCTCCGAAAAGATATGATGACTAAATACTATCATTATTACTAGACCACTGGTGCAAATGTAACTTAAGAGAGAGAAAGGGGAAAGAAAACACATTAGTAAATCAGGTCAGGGACTGCTGCTCGGCAAGATGTAGGCAACGTCTTCACCACAGGGTAAGTCCATCTTAACTGAGTTTGTTAAAGGAGACTGAATGCAGCGTTGCTGCTGTAAGAAAATAACTCAAAACAGAGTAGGAATAGAGTCCCAACTGGAAAAACAAGTCAATACAGTCAAAACAGATGTTGGATGAAAGGGAAAGACTGCATGAAAAACTTAAGCTGGAAAAACATGCACTTTTTTAAAAAGCACTGCGAAGGAACAAAACTAAAAAGTCTAGAATCTGTACACAATCCAAAATTAAGACTAATTCAGCTTAAACTGACTGCAGAGCACAAAGACAGAAACAGCATGTTGCTCCATTTTCCTCATCTGTAAAACAGGGAAAATCCCTACCTCAAAAGTTAGGCTGGCACGAAGGTGGCACCCCAAGGTGGCCAGTTCCCCTCTCCTGCATGCTATCCCCTAAACAACAGCCACGGGGGTGGGGGGGCTCTTTGCCTTGTGTGCTCTCAGATTTCGAATCTCCACCTGCCCATCCCATCTGCTAGCTCACCTGTGTTCATCCTTCAAGAGTCACGTCCTCCAGGAAACCTGCCCTGATTGCAGGCACTCCCCCCACACTCCCTCAGCCACGTGTTCTACCATCCCGGCACCTGCCACACTGTGCCGTAATCATTCGCCCGGTTTATCTATCATACAGATGCTCCTTGGGGACAGTGACCATTTCGAGTCATTTGACATTCTAGCTTTAGTAAGTAGCATAGCTCCTGGCACATGCTAAGTTCTCAAAAAGTGTTTGTTGAGTGAATAAACTTTCAATTATCCCTAGTTGGAATTAGAAAACAAGCAGCTTTTCTGGGGCAAATCCTAGCAACACGAAGTATGCAGGGAAAAAAAAAACTCTGCTCTGGGAGAACAGTCCTTGCCTTGCCATGACCTGACCTGAGAGAGAGCTCCCCAAGCATCCTGGGCCTCAGCTGCTCTCCAGATTGCCACGCTTCCAGAGCTGGGGTACGGAGAGCCTTGGGACAGATGGTGGGATCCAGGCACTCCCTGGGGACCCCAGTGGAGCCAAAATAAACACATCTTTTGGAGAATCACTGTACTAAAAAATTGGGGGGAACAAAGTATGTGTATATGAAAATCATCAGATATATTACTAAGTAGAATGTACAATTCACATTAAACTTTAATAGAAATACTGGGCTTGCCCCCAGCCTCCCATTAAGGGGAACAATTTACGCTACATTTGCAATGAAGGCACACCATGTCCTTTCTCACACAGAAGAGACTTCTGAAACCTCAGCACTTACTTTACCTCATAATCAAGTTTAAAACAGCAGGTTATATTAATCCAAAAAGCAGAGAACAATTTCTAGCACAAAGTTGTGACTTCTGGAAATTACTGGACAAGGTTCAAGAGAACAAGTTTCCCTATTCTTTCAAGTCATTAAAAGCACCCAGAAAGTTGCACTGACATGTCTCCAATCATACACCCCCCACAACCTGATAAATGTCAGCACAGCAGGAGGACGGGAGCCCCCCGAGCTCCAGGAGCCTGCAGGTGGTCAGGGAGCAGCTCATGGGCACGCATTCCAGACCCCAGGAAACCACATGGGTGGTCCCATGGGTCCCACCTCCCTCCCGGACTCGGGTCTGGGCACAGACACTGACAGAGGCCCACAGGGGCTCCGGTGGGAGGTGGAGCCTCACAGGTACCCGTGAATGGTGACCTCCCAGAGTCCAGAGATCACCTCCAAAACCCTGCCCCACAATGACCACGACCCCTGGAGACACAGGCCTTGCCACCCTGACGCCACGGCTGTCCTGAGGTCTCTACCAGCCCACTGTGCTAATAACCTAGGTGGCTTTCCCCTCTGACTGAAAAAAGAAATCAAAGTCTAATAAATATGCCTTTGGGTTTTGCCATCAAGTCAGTGTTTAAATTGAAAGGAGACTGAATATCAGAATAGCAGCTCTGATGTCTTTCTTGGTAGCAGAACCTAATGAAAGGTTACCAAACTGCCTCTGTTTAAAAACAAAAAAAAACCAACATGCAAATCTAGAAAAGAGTAAATCATGATATGAAATACAGGGACCTAATTTTTATTTCTTGAGAACTGAAGTGATTTAGGTGATCTTGGGATGGAGGGAGTCCCTAAGGAGGGGGCTTTCATGTCCCCACCCTCCCCCTTACCACCTTTTGAGCCTTTCTACAGCTGCTCTCCTATCACCCAAAGCACCTGTGCTGCGCCCAAGTCTGGCCGCTGCTCTGCTCCCCCACAGCAGCCGCCGGCCCACTGGAGCTCCTGCCACGAAGGGCCTGGCCAGAGCCAGGACATCACAGGAAACCTCACGACTGGAAGCCCCCTGCCAACAGCGCTGCCAGCACGGAATCCGCCGGCAAGAAGCAACGGGACAGTAAATTGTCAGATCCCACTTTACCAAACCACAAGGGGGTCGGGGGGTCCTCAAGGCTGTGCAGGGGGGCCAGGCCGGCCCTGCCACCCAAGAGCCTTCCTGACGCTGGGCTGAGGCTCACTTCCTGGGAACCTCACTGCCCCCAGCTGGCCACGAGCTTTCCCTTTTCCAAATTTTCACATGTCCATTCTTCTACACAATCTCCAGTTTACTTTATCCCATGTTTTATCACATTCTATTTGCTTCTGGTGGGTTTTCTTCTCCCTCCAGCAAAACAGCCAGCTCCCTGAAGGCAGAGGGTGAATTTTCATCTTTCCTCACCTTTCCTGCCACAAGCTTCTGTCCTGGTGCCGTCTCGGTCAGGTACCGCTGGCTCCTGGCATCACCCCTCACTGCGGACTGGGCCAAGATGCCCCAGACTCCACAGACCATGTCCGTCAAGGCAGGTGCCATGTCTCCTTCATCTCCCAGCACCAGAACCCAAACGTTACAGGAACTCAGGGCATGGTAACCAAACGTTAATTAAAAAGAAAAAGACTCCCAGATCCAGTTAATGATCCACTTTTCTCAAGGAATACAGGACACAAAGAGACTCCAGCCTGATCCTGCAGCGGACAGACTCCAGCAGCCACCTGCTTTACGAGCTCCCACCACCTGCCAGCTGTTCCCCAGGTCGTCTGCCCTGGGCCACGGAGAGTTCCCACCAAATGAAGTTTTAGGCTTAATGATAAAATCCTCACCTTCTTCCCAGGTCTATGTGTCTCTCTCTTTCTCCCTCTAGATGGTCAATAAATGCCTTCTAAAATGAAAGCCATTTCGCATTTTTAGTTAATTATGAGTAACATAATCACACAAGCACGTATCACATTTTCTTACTTTTTTGTTTTTTATTAAAATCACATTTCCCTCTATCTCTATTGGCTCCTTTGGGATCCACAGCCTGCCACTGGGGGTCCTACCCCAACCTCACCTGGCCCCAGACCCTTCCTGCCCTCCAGCGTCCGGGCCCCCCTCCCTCGGGCTCGTCCTCCTGCTCGGCACGAGGTCCAGCATCACCCTCACACCCAGGCCGCTCCCAGGCTGGGCCCCCAGGGCTCGGGCCTGTCTGCTGCGACTCTCACTCCGTATTCTCCTCCCAGTTTCTCTCCACATCTCATGTCGATACTCTGCGCCCCCATCCCCAACACACACACACACACTTTTTTTCCTCCATGAAGACTTAAATAGAAGCACACAAGGGACCTGATTCCAGGGAACCGACACCGAAGGCCTGGCACACAGGACGTCTCCTCTGAGTTAAGAGTTAAGTTGACCATTGCAAGGAAATTCAATTATTGCTTAATATTTGATAGGTTAGATCACTTGCTGCTTGAGGAATCTCGTTATTCCGAGATGAGAAATTACAGAGGGGCATATTTAATGCAATTTCCTTTGTTTGCTTGAGCTAGCTCAGACTTGCACCACCGCAGTGACAGTTTTATCTTTCCTGAAGTATAGCTTTACCACCATAAAAAAAAAAAAAAAGGATTTTAAGGGGGTGATAAATCATTCTCATCTTTCAGCACTTCAGCATATCTATCCTGACAACATCCCAAAAAGGTCCTTCTCATTCTGCACAGTGAAAAACTAAAGGGATTCTAGCACAGGTGTTTACAGAACCCAAAATCACAAACACCGAGGACAGTAGCAGGAAGCAGCTCAGATGTTACAGTTAAATTAAGGACTTTTCTTCAAAGCAGCAACATTTTGGGATATTTTGATGGTATTAACAGAAAGAACAATTGGCCACTGCTATTGCCTGTTTCCAGTGGAATGTCTTCACAGCCTTCCCAGCAAGTGAGGCCATCTTACTAATTCCAAATAGAATGGAGAGCATCCAAGTAAAATAACTGGTGTTCTTTTGTATCACAGAAAAATTCACATGAATGTCTTCAAAAGAGAAATGCCGGAATTCTCCCTGCCAGCTCCCTCTGCATTGTGACAGGTGGCACAGATGGCACCTTGGGGAGACAATTACACCTGAAACCTCATCTGTGACCGGGTCTGATTTTAAACTAGGGATGCTGGGATCCAAGGTCTGAGAGCACCTCTTGACAGGGATTTCCAATCTCACAGGATATTTTCAAGTTTTCACACCAGTAAGGTTGATTTTCTTTGGGGCAGAGAATTTTTCATCTTTAAACTCATGCTTAAATATTTATATTATCAGCACAGGGTGAAAAGGCAAACATCTCCTCCCACGTGATTAAAAAACGGCTGTCCACGATTTTGCCAGACATCCTACACACGACGCAGTCTTTTAACAGACCATTTTCAAAGACGTGGAAGACCCGAGAACGTAAGAGCAACTGACGGCTCATCTGGTCACTTCTTCACACAAGTATTTTACAGACACATACAAGATTACCAAAAAGCAACGTTTCCAGAGGCTTCACTAGTGTGAATTCACAGCAAATGTTGGGGGGGGGGGATTATGGCTCCTGTTCAGTTCTACGCCGTGCATGTAAATTAAGAAGCAGCTACAACAGCCTTTATGACTCCACAGTAATAAATAGGTAACACACACACAAATACACCTATCTCGTCTGGAAGATTAATTCCGAGCTTGATACCAAAGAAATGTGAAATAAAATTCTTTCCTGCAGCCGCCCATTATCTGAAGGCTCCTTAAATTTCAAAGCACGTCCA
This sequence comes from Bradypus variegatus, assembly GCA_004027775.1. NCBI lineage: Eukaryota > Metazoa > Chordata > Mammalia > Pilosa > Bradypodidae > Bradypus > Bradypus variegatus. The sequence continues at coordinate 10,740 of PVKY010002115.1, read as the reverse complement.
CCACTCTTCACCCATTTCCGTTTTGTTGCTGTTTTCAAATGAAAGGTAAAGCACCTCCCACCCCGGATTCTCTCTGAAGGTCTACATGCCGAGCAGGCGTCCCCCCCGGTCACGGTGCGAAAACGTGGCCGCGCATCCCCGAGCCGAGCGGGCCCTGAAGACGGAATTTTAAATGCCACGACAGGTTCTTTTTATCACTCGCCCCGCAGGGCTCCCCGAGTGCTAATCCGAGGTGGAACCGGAGCATTTCGGCCGAAGCTGGAGGCCAGGGGCCGCCCGCCTCTGAGGCCGCTGCGGCGCTGCGATCATGAATCAGTCAGAGCCTCATCTGCAGAGCCATGACTCAGTATCAACTTTTAAATAAGGGTAAAAAAAATCCTCCCGGACCAGGGGGAGCACGTTCGTCTACGCGGACAGCCTGAATCAGAGTCTCCCTCACGCCGTAAAAATACGCCCTGCTAGCAGGGGACGCCGCCGGCCCGGGGGGGGGGGCGCTCCGGAGGCCTCGGCGCCCCGTTTCCTGAAAAGCCGCGGCCCGGGCCCGGCCTCCGCCGCGAAGTTTTCCAAAGTTCTGGCGTCCGGGGAGGCGGCAGGGCCCCGGGCCGAGGGCCGGGAGGCGAAGCCGGCGGCGCTCGGGACACCCGCCGCCCGGAGGACGCGGGCCTGCGCCGCCCCCGGGCCCCGCGCCGGGCAGCCCCGGGGTCCGCGGGCGCGCGCGGCAGGGCCGGCGGGATGGAGACGCGGGCCGCGCGCCCGGGCCCGCCCGCCCGCCGCCCCGGCCCCGCCGCCGCCGCCGCCGCCGCAGCCCCCGGCCCGCCCTCGCCGCCCCCGGCCCGCCCGCCGCAGCCCCCGGCCCGCGGCCCGCGCGGCCCCTCACCCGGCGGTCCGGCGGCGCGGTCGGCTCAGGGCCCCCGGGCGCGTCCTCCGCCGCGGTCCGCAGCGTCCTGCTCCCCGGGCAGCCCCATGTCGGGGGGCGGGGAAGGGCCGGCGGCCGCCGCCGCCGCCGGCTGGAAAGTCCCTGCTGGGCTGCAGCCCCGGCTCGCGCACGCGGCGGCCGCGCCGCGCCGCGCTCCCTCGCGCCCTCACGCGCCCTCGCGGCACTTCCTCCCGCGCGCTGGAAATCCCCGCCGCCGCCGCGCGCGCCGCCGCCCCGCCCCCGCGCGCGCCCGCCCCCGTCGTTGCTAAGGGCCCCCGCGCGCGCCCGCCTGGTCTTAGCAACGGCGCCGCGCGGCCTCGCGGCCCCCGCCGTCTGCCCCGCGCGCGGGCGCCGCGCGCCTCCAGCCTCCCGGACGTTCCGGGTCACGGAGCCCCGCGGGCCGCGTGGGGGCCGAGCCTCGCGGTCGCCAGCGGGAGCCGCGGAGTCTGCGGGTTCCCCGGGGCCGCCACCCGCGCTCCCGCGGCCGCAGACACACACTTTCAGACACGCTGGTGGACACACAGACACATTCAGACTCTCACGGACACAAACACTAACACAGACACACAGACACGCTCGTGGACACACAGACACACAGTTATAGACACTCAGACACACAGACACTTATAGACGCTCTCGTGGACACACACTCGGACACACTGGCACACACAGACACAGACACACAGACACACTTATAGACGCTCTCGTGGACACACACTCGGACACACACAGACACTCAGATATTCACTCACACAGGCATGCTCTCTTAGACACCCTAGTCAACATTCTCATGGACACACGCTCAGATACTCACAGACACACTCACACAATCAGACACTCACACAGACACACTTATAGACACTCTCGTGGGCACACACACTTATAGACACACAGACACACTCGCAGGCATACTTTATACACTCTGAGGGACACTAACAGATGCTCTTATGGACACACTCAGACACATATTTAGACACATTCTCATGGACACACTCAGATACACTCACAGACACACTTTCTCAGACACAGACACTCTCACACATACTTACAGATGCTCTCACAGATGCCCACACTCATAGACACACTCATAGTCTAAGACACACTCATCTGCACTCACACTCAGACACACAAACACACATTCAGACACACACACAACCACACTCACACTTTCTCACAGACACATGCACACACTCACACTCATTCACACAGACACACTTGCATACTCATGCACACATTCTCAGTCACCTTCAAACACACACACCCCTCACACTCTCACGCTTGCTGACACACACATTCCATTGCTCTTACATGCTTATACCCCATTCACTCTCACAACACACACGCCCTCACACACACACGGCATACACACACGCTTTTACAGATTTACATGCACAGTCACGCCTACGCACACTCCCTCTCATACACAGAGGCAGGTGGATGGGGCTGACGCTGAATCAAGCCTTCCAGGCCGCTGCTCTTTATTTGGGGGTGGGGTGGGGTGTCCTGTCCCTCCTCCCTGGGCTCCCACACCCAGTAAGTTGTGTGTTGGTCAAGCATGGACAGTGTGGCCAGTTTGCCGCGGGCCCAGCGTTCTCAGCCGGCCTGGGTGTCCAGACCGAGACTGGCTGCCCCGGCTCCTTGTCCTCCTGGGCCCCAGGCCCTCTGGGGCCAGGGAGCCCACAACTCCGCTGCCCCAGCCCTCTGCCCTCCAAGTCATCGATGAGTCACCAAGGTCCCCCGAGACAGCGCCCAGCTGGCTGCATCTGGGAAGATGGGAGCAAACTAGGAGGGGAGGACTATCTCGGAGGCCCCGGGCCAGCCAAGGAGCAAGGCCTTCTCCACGTGAGTTTACAAGTCGGCGCTGAGGAAACAGAACGGAGCTTTCATTTCTCACTTCTGGGGGCTTGTGGAGATCCCTGGGCCAGAGCTGACACCAGTGTGACCAGCATAAGCCAGCCCCACTTCTTGTGTTTCTCCAGTGAGTCATCCGAGTGGAGGCAGGAAGTCCGGCATGTCCTCCTGTGGCTCCCCCCATGGAACGTTCCAGAAGGCCTGACCATATGCCTGGGCTGCTGGGGCCATGGCTCTGGCCCGTCAGCCCAGCAGGTGCCTGTCCGGCGCCCACAGCAGTGGGTCCTTGCTGCCCAGACTCCACCAGACCTTGTGGCCCCCACTTGGGCCTCCTGAGCACAGCTCCAAGTGCCCAAGGAGACAGCCGCTCCAGAGCTCGAGGGCCAGGCTGGGGTACAGGCCACCCTCGGCCATCCCTGGGTCCCCAGGAGGACCCCCTTTCCCTCATGGGGGAAGCTTTGTGTATGCTTTCCTCCCAGTAGGGGGGGCAGAGCCCCGATGGCTTCCCTCCCCCAGGCCCTGAGACCACCGAGATTTGCCCCTGTCCTGCCACCCCCAACCCCAGTCACCCACACGCACAGGACACGTTGAGCAGGACGCAGCCGCCCACCTCACACTGCGTCCTCCAAGGGGTGTGCTTTCGGGCTTTGCCAAAACCCTTCTCGAGGCCAGGCTGTTTGGGGTTCTTTAAACATAAACAATACAGCCCTGAAGATGGGGAAAGTGATTGAACGAGAGGAAGGGGAGCAACAGACGAGATGGAGTTTAACAAAGGATTAGGAACACTGAATCTCTATGTAATTTTCTTCTCCTCAGTGGCTAGGGTATTTGAAAAGCCAGAAGGAAAGAACTGAAATGGTGGAACTGTAACCTATAGAATCCTTTGAAATTTGTTCTATAGCTACTGTTAAATTGTAATTTAAAAGTTATCACCTTTTTGTAAATGTGTTATATTTCACAATAAGGAAACAACTGAAACTATAGTACTGGAACTCATAACATTTTTGGAAATTTCCTATATAACTACTTGTTAAATCATGCTTTAAAAGATATTACCTTTTTTGCATGCTATATTTCACAATAAGGAACTAATTGAGACTCTGGAACTGTAACACATAATGGTCTTTGAAATTTGCTCTCTACTTGTTAAATTGCACTTGGAAAGTGATCACTTCTATGTATATATGTTATATTCCACAATAAAAAAATGATAAAAAATAAAGATAAATAAATAATAAGTTGGGAATATGGGGGGAAAATACCCCTACATAAACTGTGGACAATAGTTAATGGTACTATTTTAATAATCTTTCATCAATCGTAACAAATGTAACCACTGTTAAAAAATAGTAGAATCACAAAAAAGTGCAAGCATCAATTATAACAAATGTTCACACCAGTGCAAGTTGGTGGTGGTGGGGCGATGTACGGGAATCCTGTATTTTATGCATGATTGTTCTGTAAACCCACCACTTTTCTAATGAAAAAAATAAAATAAGCAACAAAGCAGAAATTTCAAAGACCTGTCAAAGGGGTTTTCTAGGACACTTTTATTCTCCCCCAGGCAACATTAAGCTCAGAACGAATGGATTTAGACAGGACACGTGGTCACAGCCCTCTGCTGGCACGACCTTCTCTTTCTGCTCCTTCTTCTTTTTCTTCTCTAATTGTCTGAGCAGTTCTGGATCCCCTGCTTTTTTGGGGGGCAGGGTGGGCAGCACAAAGACACCAGCCCCAAAGGGGGGCGGGTGATCTGGCCCCTGCTGGGGGGGCGCTGGGCAGCCGTGACCATTGGCGACGAGAGCCGCCCACAGCCCTCTCTCGCGCTACAGGTCCAGGGCAGAGCCCTCTGTTCCCATTGGCAACGGGGAGCAACAAGCTCACATCATTCCGGACAAAAACATTTTTCACCGGGATTTATGTCGCATGGCATGTTCTGTTTGCCACATTTCTGGGAGAAGAGCCGGCAGATATTAGAGCGACTCATGTACGTGCAGCAGCTCAGCAAACCGATCCTGTTTATTTTCCAAAGAGGACAAAGTATTCATTGTGGAGGGTGGGGGGACTCCAGGCCCTGAGAGGGGTTTCGTCTGGCCTCTCCCACCAAAGACCACAGGCCCCTGGCAACTGTCTCAGAAAAGTATTACATACGGCCTCAGGAGGGACCTTGCCACATGGCAAAATCCAAAACAGTGGCACTAATCGCTCATACAAGTGGTTCCAAGTCTCCCAATTTCCAGACCCGGTTCATGCATAACATACGTGTATGAGTGTACATGCACACGTGTAATAGAACACCACCTCTTCTCAAACGTTGAAGGACTCTGACATTTTCTATTCTAATTCTTTACTTATCTTAGATGCTGGTTGTGACCCTCTGAGTTTACGGTTGGCTCCTGACTTGTAGGTTGAAAACATTCTCTTAGACACCAGAACAGCTGAAGAGGGTCGGGGCGCGAGGCCACCCCTCTCCCCTGCTCCACGGTGGATGGGCCTGCGGTGCCCCTTCACTGGCTGGGTGAAAGGGGAAACTGCAAACGAGTAGAGCAATCCACTGCAGCAGCGACAGGGCCTTCCAGCCTGGGCAGCCTGTGGCCTCGGGGCCTCGGGAGTTCTGGGCAGTTGGTGAGGAGAGACCAGGGAGGCCTGGGTGACTGGCCACGTGGGGACAGTTCTGCGTCTCCCTCTTTCTGTGCGCACTCGGGGAGGTGACAGCAGCCTCCTTTTAGGGAAACCCGGTGTGGGATTTGCCCGTCTCTGGCACTTTGCTGCAATCCTTCAGGAGAAAAATGAGTCCCTGAGTGGCCGGGTGCCCTCACCCACCTTGACCTTTAACCCCATCTAAAATTAGATGTCACGGGAGACAGGGATGCAGCACCGCATCAGGCGCAGCTTACACCTGACTCACAAAGCCCACCATGAAAATCTCGGTGACAGCCTTTCCGAGAGGCTTCTGCCCCTCTCCCCACAGACATGAGGCTCCCCCCAACCCTGGTCCATCTCCCAGTTCCCCCTAAGCAATTCGGCTCCAGCCCCCAGGCAGCAGCCCCCACTCAGCCAGCAAACGCCAGAGGTCAGAGGTTGGCAAACAGCCCCCTCAGAAGCCCCAGCTCATCTCGGCCTCCTGGAAGAACTGAAGGAGCAACCTCAGAGCAGGGAAGCTCCGTGTCCCCCCTGCCCCTTAGACACGGGAGGGGCACAGGGTACAAGGGCACGTTAAGATTTGGACGAACATGCTGAAATGTTTGCAAAGTACAAGAATAGTTCTAATTCATCAAAACTGCAATCCGCCTTCAGACTAGTAACGAAGGCCAATGGGACACCCCCGTCCTTTCTCCAGGCTGGTAACGTCTGGAAGCAGCACGACATGCCTGGAGGAAGCAGCTTCTCCCGCCTGGCCTCGTTCATTCATTTTTTCCATCAAGACCTTACCGAGCACTTCCCGCCCAGCACACTCCCAAAGTCCACATCTGCCCTCTGGGAGCTTACACCCTGGCTGGCGGACGGAAGAGGAAAATAAACAAATCACAAGGGAATCTATAAGAGCTGTGGAGAAAGTAGTGAGCTGCAATTTCACACAGGGTGGTCAGGGAGGGTGGCAGATGAGATGCCACTTGAATGTAGGCCTGGAAAGGGCAGGGGGACCACGGGGAAATTCGCGGGAAGAGCATCCAGGCAAAGGGAACAGCATGTGCGAAGAACCTGAGGCCGGGGAGCCTTCCAGAGGCTGGTGTGACCAGAGCCCGTGAGCTGGGGGAAAGCTACAGAGGATGGAGGTGGGGGCTTGGGTGGGGGAGCTAGAGGGGCAGGAACCTGTGCCTCATGGACAGAAGGCCATTGTAAAGTGGGGCTGATAGCTCTTCTTCCATGAAAACTCACCTTCTGTTTGATTCTATGCCGTTCTCCTCAGCTGACGAGCATATGTTGAGCACCAGGCAAATTCAAACTACAGCACATTATCTTCTATTACATAACACAAAGATTCACAACCGATGGTGCTCGGTTCTGGTGAATGGGATTTGGTGTGATGGCAAATCAGCACGAAGTTGGAGGCAAGCAACAAAAATCTCAAGCACCTTGGTGTTTGAAAAGGAGGGCTCTTGGTCCCAGAGGGTGGCTTTGACGGTGGCGCAGGCTGTCCCTGCATGGCAGCCTTTGCCGAGCTGCTCTTGGTGGCCACATCCCCAGGAAGAGCTGGGGACATTATCTTGCGCTCCGTGACCCTGCCTTGCCCACCCACCACAGCCACGCTGGCCTCCCAGGCTGCTGGGTCGATCCGCAGCCTCGCTCGAGGCCTTCGCCTAGGCCGTTCCCTCTGCCCATAACACCTTCCCCCAGGTGCCCACAGGCCCTGCTCCCCCTCTTCCTGCAGGCCAAGGGCTGTTGGAGTGATTCCAGATACAAGGGGGGGGGTTCCAGGACCCACCAAATCTGCCGCCCAAGTGGGCTCCTGGCTTCACACCAGGGGCCCCCAAAACATCCTGGTGGTGAGTTCCCGAGGAAAAGTGAACCAAGGAGGACTTCAATGGAGCTGGAGGACGCTAGACCAGGAATCGAAAAGCAGAACTCAGCTGGTGACTAACCGCATGATCTCGGGAAGCCTCTTCGCCCCCCTGCCCCCGGGTTTCCCCTTCTGCAGAACGGAAATACAACTGCCGCCCTGCCCCAGGGGGGCTGCGAGAAGGCAGCGGGGCCAGCGCGGGCCCCATGGGTAACGGCCCCTGGGAGCACCGCAAGCACCCCAAAGAATGACAAAGGGTGACATTTGAGACAGTGTTGCCTCTGTCATAGGTAACAAGGGCCGGTCTGGCTGTCCTCGAGGCGTGAAGGCTCGGTTTCGTCTCAGGCCTGGGAAAAGTCACAACGGCTCTGAATTATGATGGAGACGCCACCCGAGCACTTTGCTATCACATTCCCAGGGCACTGGCCCTTAGCGACGTTAAAGGAACAAACTTCTTTATCTGGTTGTTGAAAAGTATTTTTGGAGAAATTATCCGCAGATTCCCACTGCAGGTGTGGAATGCAGGGTTTTCCAAACTGCAGGTTCAATCCATGGGCAGCTCATAGAATCAATTTGTGTGGGTGTGACCAGCATTTTTTTAAATTGAAGTGAGATCAAATAAAATGGAAAACAGCAGCAACGCTTCATGCCTAGTAAGGGTCAGTGTGGTTTGATGACACTTCTGTTTCAACTAAACGTGGCTCGCCATCGACCTGTTTCCATCTGCAGGGGAAATGAACGTCTTGCTGTGGATCACGGCGGAGTTGAAAGCCACCACGCTGGCCGAGACAGGACTCGGCTGTAATTGGTACACCGTGCGTAAAAGTATCAGAGTGTAAAAGTCATTTTTCTTTGATGTGCCAGAGCCTCTTCTCCGTGTCGAACGCAAAGTGGAAGCACCACACATTCCGGGGAGAAATAGTCAAAGTTAGTAGAATCTGAATTAAAGATGTTTGCTATAGTCAGAAAATTTAGATGACGATGGGGTTCTAATTGCATACATCGCCCGAACAGCTCCAGGCAGAAGTCACCGTGGTCTGTCTTTGGCCCCTACTTGTTTGTTTCGATCCTACTTGGTCCTCACAGCCATTTCTCTCCCCTCCCCAGGTCCCACAAGATGCCGCCAAAGCCCGCAGCCAAGGAGGGGGACGCATGAATTAGCAACCCAACGGCGGAGTGGGCCACCCACCGCAAGCCACGTCTCCCCGGCCAGCCAGCCGTCCGCTTGCATTTTCACTTTGTCACATTCTTCCATAAACAGCTCCCACGCAGGGCTCCAGCCCAGACCAGCTCAGATCTGGGGCCAGCTCCCAATGTCGGCACTCAGGGGGTTCCTGGGGGGCAGCCTGTTCAGAAGACAGGCCGGAAGACTTGTCTTGAATCTGCAGTCATAACAAGCGCACATCCTGGGTTTAACCCATTTATTTGGGATGGATTTGGGGGGCTGTTGAAGACTGGGGTGTTTGGCCAACCCTAGGCCCCACCCTGCACACGCGCACACAGCCCCACCCCGGGACCCCCGATAATTCACTCGAGAACCGCGCGGAGGGTGCGTCCCTGCGAATTGCCACGAGAAGCAACCCTGACTCTGTTCGTCCTTCCCAGGTTGCACCCGGGGCAGCTCAGTTGTATTTGTGCCTTGTAATTCACTTGACACATTCAAACCAGAATTAATAAAGTGACCGACGACTAGAATTCCCACACTCTGGGGCACCTTAAGGCCCTGGGCGTAAGCTGAGGGCTGAGCCCCATGGGCCGGGCCGAGGAGTCCGGCCCCTCCTTGCTGGGTTGTGTCGGTGGAAATCGTTCTTCCCGTGTCGAAAGGGGCCTCGGTTTCCAGTCTGGAGGCCACAAGGGACCTGATGCCCCCTGGCACTGCCGGAGGAACTCCGTTCCCCGTCCTGGGTGGCGAGAATACAAAATTGGCAGAATCACAAATTCAGGTTCTCGGAGCCGTCTGCGGCTGCCCCGTGGCTCTGCCTCGGCTCTCGGCTCTGGCTCAGCCCACACGTAACGGAGAGGGGGATTCTCCATCACCCCGAGCTCAAAATTCCCGCTGCTGCTTTTTGACAGGAACCCTACATAAGCTGCTTTCACAGCAGGGATCTAACACATCACATGTGCTGGGATCTGACATGACAGTATTAGGGCTTCTCTAGGGAAATCGACATTCTCTTTGGAATTAGCAGGTGAAACAGATAATGCTGTTTCATCGGTTCAACAAGAGTTTGCCAAACACCAGCTCTGTTGTCCTTCCTAAACTGGGGACCCAGAGCCGCTGTGAGGATGTAACTCCAAGAGACCCCAGGACTGCAGTGGACATCCAAGTGTCCTGTGCCTGTCCCACACCCCTTGGGCAACGTGCTCCCCCTCTTTGGGGGGCAAAAAGAGCCGTGGACCACTCATGAGGCCCCAATAGGAGTGAGGCCCCAGGTGGGCACCCCGGCAGCTCCAATGGAGCCTGGGATGTTAGGGTAACAGGAAACGGCCTTTCCCCCTTGCTGTTTCCTTTTGAGTGTGTGGCAAACTAAAAAATTTTCCCGCAGATGGTTAAGGAACCAAAAATCAAGCACTCACGTTTGGTGTGGGGATTTTGCTCTTCGGATGGGGCACCTCATTCTGCAACTCCAAATGCAGAAACGGTACTGCCGGTGCCCCCGGAACCAAGAGCCTCCTGCACAGCCACTGCCAGGCAGTGCCCCAGAGATGCTGTCGGCAGCCCGCTGGCCACCGCAGACCCTATCCTCTCCGGGAAAGCGATCCGATGGGCCTGGGGTTGACGGAGCCCTCCCGGTAATGCGGAATGGAACTTGCTCTTTTCTTCCATGCTTCAGCTCTGGCGGGGGTGGCATCTCTTTAGAGATGCTTCCCTGAAAGAAAACAAAAGTTAGAGTTTAGGAAAAATCCCCCAACTTGTCCAGAGCTTTGATTGCACTTCCCCCCATTTATAGGCACAAATAAGATTGATTTTGCCCCTGGAAAAAGTAACGTCACTTGCATGTCTGAATGATTCATTCTTTTATTCACAGGTGTCCGCTGGCCTGCTGAGCTGTGGGCTCCACCCCAGACCTGCTCCATCTATTCACCCCAAGTCCCTGCCCAGCCCAAGGAGCTCCTGCTGCCCCTCCCGGGGGCCCCTCGGGGCTGCACCGGGTCCTCCCCACCCCACACCCGTAAGTCCTCTCTGCACCAAGCTTCATGATCCTCCGGGGCAGACTGTGACGAGGGGGCAGACTTAAACCCACTGAAATTATTTTAGAATTGTGTAGCGTTGGGTTTGTTTTTTGTTTTCTTTTGTTTTGCTTTCTTTTGTTTTTGCTCCTGGACAGGATCCAGTTGTCACTGGGTGGTCGAAGGACATAAAACCCTAAAAATGCCATAGACTCTCTGGCATTTGCCCAAAAAACAAGACAGCTTAAATACAGAATTCCTAGACCTTTCATAATTGGGCAAAATCTAGGAGCATCGTTTA
>PVKY010002114.1:0-27409 GCA_004027775.1 Bradypus variegatus | reverse complement strand
GAAGCTTTCATGTGTGGAGTGAGAAGGCCTGCCTTCAAGGTGGTGTATTTGAGCCGCGACCTTAAGAGTGAGGATTTAGCAGGGGTACATTTGGAAGGAGGATTACCAGCTGACAGAACTACGTGTGCCAGATCCCTGAGGGAGCAGAGAGCCTGGCACATTCCAGGCACTGGGGGGCGGGGGGGTAGGAACTTTTTAAAAGGGTGCGAAGTGGTGTGAGCCAGATAAGGGTTTCCCAGGCCCGAGGCCATGGATGTCCTGTGGGGTCAGGTCCAGAGGCCACTGGAAACTGGGAGGACTGCAAGCAGTGCAGCCAGAGCATGGCAGCTGCAGGTGCTGGGGAATTTTAAGGAGATGAGCTTGTTGGTACTGGAACTCGAAAGAAACGGAAGAGAAATGGAGAGATTTGATTCATTACTGAGCTCATGCCAGGGCTGTGTGCTAGGATCTGCCTGCGGAGACTTTATCTTTGCTGGGGGTTTAGAGGTGTGAGGAAGGTGAGAACTGGTGGGTCCCCAGAGAGAGAGGCTAATGGGTTGACTGGATTGGAGAGCTTGGGGGAAGTTGTTCAACACTTTCCAGGTTCTCTGGAAACCTGGAGAACCTGGAAGGGCTTGAGGTTTCAGAGAACTAGTTCTTGATGTACCTGAGGCAGCTGGGAGGAGCTGTATGCTCTCCTCTGGGGCTGGGGGAGATCCCCGTAGAGAAGGAGGAGTGACAGAGACTGAAAGAAGAGAACCAGGAGAGCATTGTATTCCAGAAGCCAGGCTTTCAGGAAGAGAGTGGTTATTTGATGCTGAGTGAACAAGCAAGGGAAGAAAACATCGGGGCAGGAGAGGCTAGGAGAATGGAGAGAGGCCCCTTGAGATTTTACTGAGGGGAGAAGACAAATAGGAAATAGCTGGAGGCAGAGCTGGCATCAGGGAAGGTGTAGTTTACATGATTGGATAGGGCTGAGCATAATTGCTGAGGAGGCTGTTGAGAAGGAATACAGGATTTCTTGAGGGTGAGTGGTGTTGGGCCCGAGTAGAGTTGTCGATGGCTGGCTTCTTACAAGGAGAGGCAGCTCTTTGTTCATAAGTTCTTGGACTTTGTGGCACTGTCCTTCATGGGGTCCCTATTTCTCTTTGAAGTGGAAGACAACGTCAGCCGTAAGCCAGAGAGGGAGCAATGCTGGGGATGCTGGTGGTGTGCAGGGCCTGAATCTCTACACTGGTTTCCATCCAGCAACAGGGGCCCTTTCTGCCCACCAGGGGAAACTTGGCAGTGTCTGAAGGCGTTTTGGTGGTCACAGCTGGGGGCTGCACATCCTGGAGACCAGTGATGCTCAACACCCTGCAGTGAACAGGAAAATCCAAGTGAAGAGTTTAGGAGGCTGCTAGTCAAGTTGAGCATCTCATGTGTTACCAATTTGTTTTTCCTTAAATTACCTACCATGCTTTCTGTCAATTTTTAAAATAGTTGCTTTGTGCTGTTTTTAAATATTTTTAGGAGCCCAATGTATGTATTTGTATTTTTCTCGGATACTGTAAATTTTATTCTATCTGGGGTATGTTTGTGATTGATCTGAGATTCTAGTTTATCTTTTTCTACTTAATAGCCTGTGTGTCAACATTTCTTGAAAGGGCATCCACCTTGCCACATTAAATTTCTGGGTTCCCCACGGGACCATGTTTCAAGTTTGGAGAGCAGGTGCAGTGTCACTGACCTCTCTCATGGCACACTGTCAGGGAGGCCCCCTTTTGCCCCTCCTGATACATTTAGGTCTTGATTCCCTGTCTTGGTTCTCTCTTCATTCCCTGAACCTCTGGTCATCATTCTAGCATGTTCTGGGTTGATCCTTTTGTTTCTGTGCGAATCTTGTAAAGAATGTAGTTTGGTTTCTGTCCCTTTGTTTGCATTGCACATAAGTGATCCGCTGGTGAATTTGGCCTCACAGTTGACCGGTACTGAGCTGATAGTCCAGGGACCACATGATAATCCTTAGATTCTGGAAGCCGTTGCTCTTGTATCCTTGCAGCACTGTTCAGATAACACTGATTCTGGTTCAGTCCCAGCATCAAGGAAGATGTTGCTCTTCAGTATTGTTTTTGAAAATTAGTTAGCTGTGGTCACTTATTTTTACTTAAACATGCAGTTTTGGTTAAATGTAATGGTCATAGTTAAGAAGAATCTCACCTCTAGCAAATGAACTGCTAAATCTCATCATGGCAAATACCTAGAGTAAGTATAAATTTAACAAGAAAATGCCCGGGCTCTGGCTTGACTGGTACCTCAGTTCCTCCATGTTTGAGGCACCAAGTTCACACCTGCCCTCTGAGAAACCTCCTTACTATTTCTGAGTATGTCTTTTTATTCTTTTTTCCTTCTCTCTAGAACCTATGATAATTGGCTATTAGAAGTTAGAGGTTTTCTGTTTGTCTCTCTGAGGCATACTATGTAATGCTTGTGGAGACCTGGGATTACGTCTCAGCTCTCAGGTGTATTTGGTATGTTTTTAAGGTCTTTTATTTAATTCCACTCATCCTTACCTTTGCCTGTAAAATGGAGGAAATAATGTTTACGACATGTTTTTCTTGTAAATATTAAATTAAAAAGCTTGTAAAGTGTTTCTCACTTTCTTTTCAGCCACAGGAACCTACCCACTGAGCCGGTCTGACACCTGCCCTGTCAAGTCTCCAAGATGCTGGGTCCTGAGGGAGGCGAAGGATTTGTGGTCAAGCTCCGTGGCTTGCCCTGGTCTTGCTGTATTGATGACGTGCAGAATTTCCTCTCTGAATGCAAAATCCGTGATGGGGTTGCAGGTGTTCACTTCATCTACACCAGGGAAGGCAGGCAGAGTGGTGAGGCTTTTGTGGAACTTGAGTCAGAAGAGGATGTAAAAATGGCCCTGAAAAAAGACAGAGAGAGCATGGGCCACAGGTATATTGAGGTCTTCAAGTCCCACCGAACGGAAATGGATTGGGTGCTGAAGCACAGCGGCCCAAACAGCGCCGACACCGCTAACGACGGCTTTGTGCGGCTGCGGGGACTCCCCTTCGGCTGTACCAAGGAAGAGATCGTGCAGTTCTTCTCGGGGTTGGAAATCATGCCCAATGGGATCACACTACCTGTGGACCCCGAGGGCAAGATCACCGGGGAGGCCTTTGTGCAGTTTGCCTCGCAGGAGTTGGCCGAGAAGGCCCTTGGGAAGCACAAGGAGAGAATAGGGCACCGGTACATCGAGGTGTTCAAGAGCAGCCAGGAGGAGGTGAGGTCCTACTCGGATCTCCCTCTGAAGTTCATGTCCGCACAGCGGCCCGGGCCCTACGACCGGCCCGGCACCGCCAGGAGGTACATGGGCATCGTGAAGCAAGCAGGCCTGGATAGGATGCGGCCTGGCACCTACAGCACAGGCTACGGGGGCTACGAGGAGTACAGCGGCCTCAGCGACAGCTACGGCTTCACCACCGACCTCTTTGGGCGCGACCTCACCTACTGCCTGTCGGGAATGTATGACCACAGGTATGGGGATGGTGAGTTCGCCGTCCAGAGCACCACCGGGCACTGCGTCCACATGAGGGGGCTGCCCTACAAAGCCACCGAGAACGACATTTACAACTTCTTCTCTCCACTCACCCCCGTGAGAGTGCACATCGAAATCGGCCCTGATGGCAGAGTGACCGGCGAAGCCGACGTTGAGTTTGCCACCCACGAAGAGGCTGTGGCAGCGATGGCAAAAGACAGAGCCAACATGCAGCACAGATACATAGAACTGTTCTTGAATTCGACCACCGGGGCCAGCAATGGTGCGTACGGCAGCCAGATGATGCAGGGTGTGGGGCTGTCCACCCAGTCCACCTACAGCGGCCTCGAGAGCCCATCAGTGAGCGGCTGCTACGGGAGCAGCTATGGCGGCCAGAACAGCATGGGCGGGTACGACTAGTTGTCTAGGAATGTTGTGAGTTATTGCAATCAAATGTTCACAGGCAGCCAACAAGCAGTGAAGAGCAGTTATTACTCTAGAGGAAGCTGTGGGACCCATTTTGCACCAATGAGTTTGTGAAATCTGGATTAAAAAATTACCTCTGCAGTGTTTTCTCATGCAAACTTTCTTCTAGCATGTCCTGTTGAGTAAACAGTACCTTTAAACTATTTTCAGCTTTTCTCAATTAACATTTTGGTAGTGTACTTCAGAGCGATGTTATCTGAGTTAAACATAGTTTCAAATTCGTTAACTGTGGGTCTTTTACACCACGTTACAGAGAACACACTCGGGAGACATGCTTTTTTGGAAAACTCAAAGGTGCTAGATCCCTAATTCAAAGAAAAACATTTCTCATGGTTGTTCATTTTAGTTTATTTTCATTTAAAATCTTTTAGGTTAAGTTTAAGCTTTTAAAATTAATTTTTGAAAATTGAGACACAATACTAATACTGTAGGAATTGGTGAGGCCTTAGACCTTTCTTTGTACTGTGATTTCCTTTTGGGTGTATTTTGCTAAATGAAACTTGTTAACTCAATTTTTTTCTTAAAATAAAGACTTTTTCACAACAACTGGCACAGACTATCTACTCACCAAAAGGTAGCAGAATGACTGGGTGGTTGAAAATAACTCATTTCAGTACTGATATATTTTAGTATAAACTTAAAGGTAATTTAGCATATCACATTTATGATTTCTCTTAGAATTCTTACAGTCAAGCTAAAATAAAAACTAAAACATTAAATACGTGAAGGCTAGAAATGGTGGCAAGAAAGACATCCCAGCAAGCCTGAAAACATATACACAGCCCCCTCATGAGGGCAATACTTTGTATTCCCTTTTATGTTGCCACATTCATCATCACGTTAGATTGCCTTAAGTACTGCGTATGTGGTGAGGACTAGACACAATTTGTTTTCAAGTTTTGCTTTTTTTTATAAAATTGCTGCTTTGAACCTTTTCTATAGGATGCATTCCTGGGTTAGCAGTTACAGGATATCACAGGCTATGCATATTCCCAGGCTTGATACCCTGTTTGCAAATTGCTATTAAAGTACTGTACATCCTCCCTAGCAGTGGAAAGCAGTATTGTCCCAGTTCCAAAGCAGCTCTGCACACAGCCTATTACAACCACTGATTGTTTTTATGTATTACCACAAGATTCACAGTACATTGAACAGTGTGGATGGAATTCTCACACACACACACAAAGCATCCTGTGCCAAAAGGAAAACTTTTTCTATGGTATCTACTCTGTAATTTCCCCACTGGTCTCCTTAATAATAACCACAGTGTAATTTAGATTTCTTGATTTCACCAGGCTAAGGATTCATCTTGATCCAGTGTGGATGGGAAAAGCTTTTTTTTTTTCTGTGCTTTTGCACAGGAAATAGTCTTACTGGTTCGGCCCCTTAGGACCATGTTGAAGTAACAGCAGCTGAGATACGCCTAAGAAAGCCTCCCTTATAGGGTGTGTGACCCTAGTATTACCACCATCACGATTTCACAAACAAGGAAACCTAGGCACGGGGAAGTTTAGTGGCTTAGGTGCACAGTCTGCAGATGGTACAAGTGTGATTAGGATCTGGAAATCTTGCCTGTCAAGGTGAGGGGTCTCAGGCAGAGCTTGAGGGGCTCAAGGTCACCTGCCAAGGCAGCACCTACCGGGTGTCTTGAGTGTCCGTTTTTTTCAGCTCTGAGATGGGTAAATCTAGTAGTCTCTTATGTGGTAGATGATCAAATTTACAACATTGATTAGAAGTTATGTTGGTAGCCCAGAGTCTTTATTCCAGCCTTTTCTGGCCTCATTGGGCTTCCCCACAGTGATCTCCAGTTTCAAGTAGCCTGCCGTCAGGGCAGCAGCATCCCCCAGAATTCTGGGAGTTGCAGGACACGAGAGCTAGGGAAGGTTGGGTCACAGGAGAATCCTCGGGAGGTCTGGGAGGCAGGCTCCATTCCCCTGTATTTGGCTGTGTTCCCAGGATCTTGTCCCATCCTGTGGGCCCACTGTGCTCCCAGGCCCAGGCAGCACCACCCTAGGGGCCCCTGTGCAAGACCACCCAGAGAGACCCAGGTGGATTGCCTGAGACCCCATGGACCTATAATGCAATGGAAGTCAGACTTAAGTCTCCAGTTCAGGGGACAGAAGGAGCAGGCCCCAGAAACCTGGGATAGGGGCAGAAGTGCTGCCTCCCTTTTGCAGAAGGATCCTCATTTAGGCCAATGATTGGTGGAGGACATGTTCCTCTTCAAGATTCCTCCCATATCTTGCTGCTGCCAGGAGAGGTTGGCAAACCGTGGCATATATGACAAAGCTAGCCTGTTCCTTTTTTTTGGTCTGCCCCATGAGATAATGTATTTCCAGATGAGTCAGTTTATTGACATGAACCCCAGTTAAACAAAATAAAATCTCCCCAAGAATCCGTTTTTTATCAGTATACCCATGTTAAAAATTGTACTCAGTCATGCTGGGTTTGTCAAAAAAATTGGCCTCTTGAAAACCTAAAGTGCATATCTGAGCCCTGTTCAGAAAACTAGTATCAGGACTGAGCATAACAATTCTGCAGAAAGAAACAAGACTTCTGTATGTAGCTGGGACCCAAAACACCTGTCAGAGTGGACCCTGGGGGTGCTGCATTGGAGGATTGAGTATAAAACTGGATTTACATGAGGCATCTCAACCCAAAATGTGAATTCTGAACAAAATGCGAAATGTTGTCCTAATGATCCAGGAGATGACAACCACCTCTGGTAAATGAGGTGGATGGGCAGGGTAAAAAAAATTTTAGCATGTAAGTACAAAGAAAGCTGAAAACATTCCTTGGCAAGTCCCAAGGACACTTCACTTAATTGATAAGGAACGTGCTATTGAGGGGCACCAGCATTTCAAGAAGCTTCATGGGAGTTCCCTTTTTTAGCCAGGGTTGACAGTAGGAGAAAATAGGGATAAGAGCATTCCAGAAGAGACCCAGGTAGGATCAGACCAAGGTGAGCATCACAGCCTGATGCAGCAAGGGGCCTTGACAGGCCCACCTGGGTGAAAGCTAATAGACCTGTGGCCGGCAAGGGTATTGCTTGGCTGCTTTTATAACCAAGGAGGAGTAAGCTAGGAAGCAGAAAGCTGATGGTGCCATTTTTGTCAAAAATTGGCACCTCATCCTATTTCCCAAACAGCCAGCCAGGTCTCAGTCCCAGAGATCTTCAGCGGAAGTGCAGGAAGGACCTGGAAGCATTGCAACAACTACCTACAATAGTTGGTAATTCCTCCCCCCACAGGGCCAGGTGAATGGGAATGACCCAAGCCCCTGGAGGGCTGTTGGATATGGGGTCCGAGCTTCCTGGGATCCTCTTTTTTTCCTTAAAACTTTTTATTTTGAAATAAATTCAAATTTATAGGACCATTAGAGAAATAATAAAAAACCCATACAGAGAATTCCTAAACATACCTGTCCCCTAGCTCAGCTACCTAGATCACCAATTTTAACATTTTGCCACATTTCCTGTATCTACCTTCTAAACGTGATAATAGGTTGTATCTATCATGCTTCTTGCACACTTAACACTCCCCTCTCCCAGGTGGGAAAAGGGAAGGAGAGCCACGTTTTCCTTGGGGACCTGCAGCCCATCTCCAGGACCCTGGTCATGTCCATCTTGGGCTAACCTGACTCCATCCCGTGGTCAGCCCAGGCCTCCGAATGTTATCCATGGGAACTACCTGCCCCCGTCCTAGCGTTCGGTAACTAGAATGTGCCTTGGTTTCATCAGCCTGAAACCACCAGAATGCAACGGGAAGCCTGTCATTCAAAGAAATCGAGTTTATTGACTGCAGTGAGGGAGACTGTCCATCAGGGAACTGGAGGGCTGCTGGCAAAAAAGAAGGAATGGCTCTTGGATTTGGGGTAACTGGAGTTCCCAGTGAATTTTAAGTGAAGCAGTGTTTGTGTAGGCTCAAAGAATATAGGGACTGTATGTAAAGGTCTTTACTACAAGGAAAGATCTGGTAGAGGTGCAATGTGTCCAGAAACCCCTTTTCGGAAGCCTTGTCAGCCAGGTTAGAACAGGCATAATCTCTGAGTGACTCAGAGCCTCCAGGCAAGACAGATGCTTCACTCCTCCTGGGAGGATTTCAAACAGCACTTTCGTGGTCTGTTATCTTAACCAGGTTTTTCGGTAAGAAAGCAGTTGTCACCTAGAGAACGGGCTTGTGGTGGCACTTTACGGCCACAGCATGTCCTCTTCACTTGAATATTAAATATTTCATACTGCTTTCTCTTTACCGTAGCTGACTGCTTCCATGCCTGCTATGTTAGCCTGATGAACAGTCACACAGATTTTTTATTTCCTAAGGCAGAACTAACTTTTATTCTCAAATGCAGTACACTCACACCAGAGGCCTCCTGTGTCCAGGGGAGGGCCTGGCCGCTCTACCCCGAGGAAGGGAAAGCCCTTGAAGCCCTTCACTCTTGGTCTGTCTGCCGGGGAGACTGCACCCCACCCACCCCTGCAAGTAGTAAGCTTCCAGGGCAGCCTAGGCAAACTGATCAGATGAAGGAAGAGGTGTCCCCCCCCGCCCCGCAGCGCCTGCATCCTCCCTCTCTGGTCTCATCTGCATTCCAGTCGGGCTTGACTTGCCTCTGGTGGCCTCAGGCCATCTGCACTTGCTGGGCCCCCTGGGGAGAGCTCTGTGCAGGCTGGGCCAGCTCTCACCATTTCATCCAGTTCTGCCGGTGTGACCCAGTCACTCCAGGGCACTCATTTTATTTTCTTCATAGCGTGTATCACGTCCAGCCCTAAACACAGCCAGTCTGTCCAGGTGGTGCTGAGCCCCTCATGGGCACCTGCAGCCTCCGTCACCCGGGATCGTGTGGCCACCATGTGCCATGGCCTACTCCAGCCAGGGGCTCCTGGTCTCCAGGAGTTCATGCTGCTGCTCAGCGCCAGTCTGAGCGTGCCCCTCACCCCCCACCCCATTTCATGCCCTGCTGCAAGGCCCTAGGCAGTGGGATCAACCTCATTTCAGGCCTGCGTGGCCATGGTCAGGTGACCCAAGGCTAGGACCCAGGCAGACCTCCGTGCAGAGGGCCTGGCCCCACCCAGAGGGGTGGGGTGGCGGTGGGGGTGGGGAGGGGGGCACCAGGAGAAGAGCCAGACACGGTTGCTGCCCCAAGGAAGGCAGCCAGATGGAAAAGGGGCCAGGTGGCCCTGGCCAGGTGACCTGTCCGGAGAGGGTCTGCTGGGCTGTGCCCTGCAGCAGGAAGCAGGGTCCCGGGTGCGTCTGGCGTAGCCCCTCCCACCCTGGGCTGCCCAGGAGGTAGATGAGAGGATGGACCACCCTCTCCACTCACATACCCCCCACCCTGTGGGACACATGGGTCTGCACAGATCGTTTGGGGTTCTGAATGTACCATGCAAGGTTCCTGGTGATAAAATTATATGAAGAAAGCACTAGGGATCTCTCACAGACCCCCAGAAACCCTGCCCTATTTCCTCTTTGAACTCCCTCTTGAGAAGGAGGAATCTTGTCGTTTGAAAGTTGAAATCCCTACCAAGGCGGCTGACCCAGCAGCCAGTCAAGCCCCCAGTACGAAATAAAGCCCACCTGCCCTGAATCTGCCCCTCTAGAATGGACAAACCCTCATCCAATCAATAAGAGTCAAGCTAACTTCCTTTTTATGTCTATAAAATCATTTGCCATCCCTAGAACTCGGAAGCTACTTGCATTCTTGCAAATGATCTGGCTTCCTTTGCTCCTGCTGAACTTTGGTGTCTGGAATAAAATGCGGTAGGCTGCAAATTGGCAAATTCACCTCTGATTGTCTACATCCCCAGGGGTGTGGTTCATAGTGGGGCCTCACAGGATACTACCAGCAACAAAGGCCCATCCGGGTTCCTCGAAAAAACGCATCACGGGAGGGTGTCCCATTGTGGGGCCAGTGCAGCAATTATGGCATTTCCTGGACTGTGTGGGCAGTGGGGACACTCGCTGAGGAAAGTGGGGGCACATGGGTTGGGGGTGAGCCACCGGGGACTGTTCCAGATTATGGGACATGATGTGCACCTGGATCGTTGGAACATCTGGGGTCTCCAGGCAGTCTCACAGGGTGCCTGGATGACTGATCAGGAGCCCCTCAAAGTGGAGGACACGCTGGGAGTGGGTCCAGGGACAGATGGGGTGGGTGTAAGCACCTCCCCAGAGACACCCAGCCCCAGGAAGCCTGAGGCAACCCACGGACCCCCACCAGCTGCCGGGGGTCTGGGCATCCCTGGCCGGCCTGCCCCGCCCGCACCAGACCCACAGAGAGTCACAAAGCCACTGGAGGTAGACGGGAGATCCTTTTAACTTATAAAATGAATTTGTAGAGCTCCCCACACCCATCAGAAGGGAGCCCAAGGGTGCACCCCTAGTAGGAAGACCATCCTGCAGGTTAAGGGCCCCAAGCAGGAGGGAACAGCAGCAGAGAGGGCCAATGTCTGGAGAGAGACAGGTGCGCAGGGTCCGGGAAGCTGGTCCTGTGCTCAGCAGGTATTGGCAGAGCCTGGGGAGAGGTGGGGTCACGGATCAGCTCGCGCGGAGCCCAGTCTGGGCTGGCCCAGGTCAGTCCCCACCGACTCGTGGTCCCTGCCCGCCTTCCCCAGAAGCCTGCCTTACCTGGAGTGATGAGCTGAGTGGCTTTCTCAGGTAAGGGGCTAGAGAGAGGGTCAGGATCAGATTAGCCTCAGGGCTTTAGGCCCACCCTCCCCCCACTCCCTGTCTGTGCACACCATTCCAAGGGTTGATTATCTGTGGGTAACACATCTCACTGCAAACTCAGGAAGCAAGCAGCCCAGAGGCTGTCCTCTCCAAGGTTTAGGATTTTGCCCCCCAGAGAGGTCCGCTCAGCCTGCAGGACAGGGTAGGGGTCCAGTCTTACCTATGCTTCTTACTAGAATTGCACTTGCACTTCCCACCTATCCGAGGGAGAGGTAAGCCTTCAGCCAACAGCCTTCTGGCAGCTTCCTCCCCCCAGCTCCCCACCCCCCAGCCCCTGCACTCACTCACGGCGAAGAGGATCCCAGCCAGGCAAAGGAGCCCTGCGCAGATCATCCCACCCAGCTGGAGGCCTTCCCAGTCTAGGGGGCACAGAGAGTTTCATGTATATGGGGTCAGACAATATATCTACTCTTCTGTCTGGCTCATTTCACTCAACAATATGTCCTCAGTCACAGGTCTCAGAACTTCATTCTTTTTTACGGCTGAATAATATTCCATTGGGTGTAGACACCACATTTTGTTTATCCAACCATCTGTTGATGGACCTGTGGGTTGCTTCCACCTTTTGGCGATTGTGAATAATACTGTGTCACTGGTTACAAGTATCTGCCCAAGTCTCTGCTTTCAATCCTTCACAGCATAGACCCAGGAGGAGGATTGCGGGGTCCTAGGGTAGCTCTGTACTTAACCGAGAACAACCAAACTGCTGGCCTCCGGGTCTTTCCATCTACAGCGTTGACTCTTTAACCCCTGCACTTAGCCCAGCCACCAGCAGCCCCGTTTCCCCCACACTGGGCTCCACACCCCCTCACCACAAGAGGCCCAAGATGGCAGGAGTAGGGGGGGGTGGAGTATCGACTCTTACCGTAGTAGAAGGGACTGTCTTTATCTGCAGGAAAGAAGAAAAGAGTAAGGTCTAGAGCCAGGAGGGAAAACGAGGGGGTGGAGCGGACAGGGCAATTTGGGGCCTAACTCACCGACCAGGTCATTGGCTTCCAAGGCAGGCAGGCCTGGGGGAGAGATTGGGAGGAAAAGGGGGTGTTGATTTATAAGTCTGCCAGCAGGAGCCCCCCTGCACCAGAGAAACAAGGACCACCAGGCTCATTTGGGGGGGTCACACCGGAGTCACGGGTTCCCTCCCTCATGCCCTCCTTAGCCCCAAATGGCCCTGGAGTTCAGTCTCCCACACCTTCGGACTTCCCACTTTCCTGCTGCTTGCTTGGTCTTCCTGCAATGCTTTCTTGGGCTCTGATGGGGATGGCTTGTTGGTATCTTTTCACCTTCCTGGGACATTTCCTAGAGCCTGGCTAGTTCTCTGCCTCCTGAAGATTGTGGGGTGATTTTCGTATCATGCCAACAGATGGTTACAGCCTTCCAAACTTCAGTGATTCAGGAATCACTGCTACACTTTGTGTAATATCCACATCCTACCTGTACTATTAGTCCCTTAACATTTTAAGTTTTCTGTCTCAAATGAGAAGACACTCATTGGACACCATTCCTGCTTTGGGACATGCTGTTCTGGGTCCCTGCTGCCTTGATGGACACGTGTGAGTCACTGAGAGGCTTTCAGGAGTGACCTGGGCCAGGGACTCACCTGCCAGCAGGAGGAGAAGTCCCCAGGTTACTTCCTCCATTGTCCCAGGCAGGGGCAGGGCCAGGTCTGCAGGAGGAAGAGGAGGCAGGGTCAGCTCTGGGCCACCCTCAGTGAGTTCTGTGGATCCAGTTTATACTAGTTCAGTTGCCTGACTCAGAGCCTGCCCATCATAATCAACATGAAGTGCTTGCCACTGCCTTTACCATAAACATGAGGCAGATACTATCCTCACCTCCATTTTATGGAAGAAAAAATTGTAGTGCTGGTAGTGTCACCAGAGGGGCCAGGGAGAGCCACAGGCTGGGCGCTTGGCTTGCTGGGCCCCCAACGAAGGACCACGTTGTGGCAGACTGGATGGACTCCCAGAGCCCAGCACCCAGCCCTTCCACACCTGCCCCACCCATGGACCCTGCTTGAAGCAGCCTCAAATTCCACTTTCAGAGTGCAGACCCCCATCCCCACCCCCCAGATCAGGAAAGTCCTTTTTCTTCTCTTTCTTTGGGGTGACTTGTCCCAACTTGTTACAACCCATGCCTGCAGGCAAAGACCAATCCCAGGACTCCTCTTGTGCTCCTGATGACCAGAGGAGGGGCAGGCGGAAAAGACCCTGGTTCTAACCCGGGTGTTCTGGCGGCCCTGGCAGCTGGCTGTCCTTTGTCCACTCTCTCTAACCCTTCGTCACCCTGGAGTTCCTGGGTGGCTCAACTCCAGTCCACAGGTCCCTGAGCCATAGGCTGCCCCACCTCTTCCAGCTCCCACCTCACTGGCCGGGGGATGGAAGGGCTCAGGTGAGTCCCAAGGCAGCTGCAGCCACTTCTCTGACCCTGAAACCTCACACCTCCACCCCCAGAACCCCTGGGCACCCGCCAGCCCTTTCTCTGGGTGGTCCCTGGAGCAGCCCCCCAACCTCAGAGCACACGCAGTGCTCACCCCACCCTCGTCCTCCTCCCAGTGGTCCCGGGGGGTGGTCAGAGTTGCAGAGGGGGAGAAACCCGACCCACCTGAGAGCCACCCACCTGAGAGAGCAGGGCACACAGCAGGTCTGCGGAGGCTGCTGGTCTGCGGCCGGCCTGGGTCGGTCCGGCTCTTTAAACCCAGCAGCCCCGCCCAGGGCAGCAACCCTGCAGGCGGGGAACTGGTCCGACTCCTTGAGCGCCTCCACCCTTCAGTGCTCCCGGGAGGCTGCCAGCCCCTGCCCCACCCAAGGCAGAGTGGAGCTCCTGCAGGCCCCAGGCCTGCCCAGGAGGCCTGGGGGTGGGCTCAGAGCCCCCTCTTCAAGACAGCATGGACTTTCAGCTTCTTTAGCTTCCCTAGATCCTAAAAGAGGCGCCTAGAAGGCGAACTGAAATGGGACAAGTGTTTCTGGGTCCTTCTGCCAGCAGTGGGGATTCCAGAATTTCTACTTAGGAGTATCCTAGGGACAGTCGAGTGGATGGAGAGTCAGGGGGCTTGTCTTTAGGTTCGATTTGCTTTGTGGTCCCTTTGCTTTTACTCAGACAGGGTGTTTATCATGTCGGAGAGCACCGTGCCCTCCTGAAGCACTCCTGGAAATTGTTCTCCCCTTTTCCCGGCCCTGATCCCCACCTTAGCCCAGAGGAGGCTGATGGCTGGAATCGGAAGCCACCCAGGTCCTGGGGGGTCCTGGGAAGCCATACAGCAGGTGTCAGGGTGCTAGGGTCACCTGCAGTAGGCTGTGTGCTGCTGTCCAAATTTTCCTGCCCCTCACCCCACTACATGCCTTGGAGCTGGGTCCTTGGCCCTGGATGATCCAGGTGTGCTGTTTAGGTTCATGTGTCACCTTGGCCAGGTGATAGTACCTGGGTGTCTGGTCAAGAAGCACTGGCCTGTTACTGCAAGGACATTTGTGGCTGGTTAATAAACCAGACGGCTGGTTTATTAAACCATCAGTCAATCGGCTGCAGCTGTGGCTGATGACATCAATGAAGGGCGTGTCTTCCACAATGAGAGAATGCAGTCAGCTGGATTTAATCCAATCTGTTGAAGACTTTTAAGCAAGACAAATAGAGGACCTTCACTTCGGCTAACCAGCGAAGCGTTTCCTGAGGAGTTCATAAAAGCTGCCAGTCATTTCCTGAGGAGTTCGTACAACATCTTCATGGGGGTTGCCAGTTTGGTGCCTGCTCTACGGAATTTGGACTCGTGCATACCCACGGTTACGTGAGACACTTTTATAAAATCTTATATTTGTAGATATCTCTTGTTGATTCTGTTTCCCTAGAGAACCCTAACTAAAACAACTTGGTATCAGGAGTAGTTCTTGAGAAACAGAATCTTAAAACGGCTTTTACAATTTGTTTTCTACTCTGATGAGATTCAAAGGCACCAATGACTCCATTTCCAATTATCAAGATGGCACTGACAGTCCATGGCATGGGTTGGCAAAGGAGATACGCAAAATATCACTGTTTGATTCTCCTAAGCATGCTCTTGTATGAAGCAAGGCTCTGGATGACAGTGTTTTTGACATCTTCACAGAGTTTTGCAGAGTTAAGAGGTATAATGATGTTGGCTGATTGCTTTTAGATATGCTGGATAAAGTTTTTAGAGAAAGGGACAAGCTGAAGTTTTCAAATTTGAAACCTAAGCAACGTGTAACAGATGTAAGGTTTCTGTGTGCCCTGGAAGAAAATCTTATTTCCTGTGGCCGCAGACTTGAGAGTTCTGAAAACCATACCCAGAGTCTCATTGTGTGAGTAGCAGAGTTACAACATAAACTAAAATCTCAACCTCATAGGGTGTCTGCTGTTAAAGTGAAGGCATCACACTGGTCCATTATCTTGATGATCTCATGTTGACTGGACCTACTGAGCAAGAAGTAGCAACTACTCTACATTTGTTGGTAAGGTATTTGCGTAGCAGAGGATGGGAGATAAATCCAACAAAAATACAGGGGGCTTCCAACCTCAGTAAAATTTCTAGGTGTCCAATGGTGTGGGGCCTGTCAAGATATTCCTTCTAAGGTGAAGGATAAGCTGTTGCATCTGG
The DNA here is from genome assembly GCA_004027775.1 of Bradypus variegatus. Taxonomy (NCBI): domain Eukaryota; kingdom Metazoa; phylum Chordata; class Mammalia; order Pilosa; family Bradypodidae; genus Bradypus; species Bradypus variegatus. Next base: position 12,090 of record PVKY010002114.1, on the reverse strand, counting down.
CCCCTCCTGCGACCAAAAAAGAGGCACAATGCTTAGTTGACCTCCGGATTTTGGAGACAACATTTTCCTCATTTAGGTGTGCTACTCCAGCCTATTTACTAAGTGACCAGAAAGCTTGTAGTTTTGAGTGGGGACTGGAACAAGATGAGGCTCTGCGACAGGTCCAGGCTGCTGTGCAAGCTGCTCTGCCACTTGGACCATATGATCCAGCTGAGCCAATGGTGCTGGAAGTGTCAGTGGCAAATAGAGATGCTGTTTGGAGCCTTTGGCAGGCTCCTATAGGAGAATCACAATGCAGGCCCTTAGGATTTTGGAATAAAGCCTTACCATCCTCTGCAGATAAGTACTCTCCATTTGAGAAACAGCTGTTGGCCTGGTATTGGGCTTTAGTAGAGACAGAATGCTTAACCATGGGCCACCAAGTTACCATGAGACCTGAGTTACCTATCATGAGCTGGGTGTTGTCCAATCAGCAAGCCATAAAGTTGGGCATGCACAGCAGCACTCCATCATAAAATTAAAATGGTATTTACAACATAGGGCTCGAGCAGGTCCTGAAGGCACAAGTAAGTTACATGAGGAAGAGGTCCTTTGGCCCATGGCCCCCACTCCTGTCACATTACCTTTTCTTTCCCAGCCCAGAGCCATGGCATCTTGGGGAGTTTCTTACAATCAGTTGACAAAACTTGGGCCTGGTTTATGATATGCAGGCACCATCTGAAAGTGGAAAGCTGCACCACTGTACTCTCTTTCTGGGATGTCCCTGAAATCCTCCCAGTGGGTGGAACTTTGAGCAGTGCACCTGGTTGTTCATTTTGCTTGAAAGGAGAACTGGCCAGAGGTGTGTTTGTATACTGATTCATGGGCTGTTGCTAATGGTTTGGTTTCACGGTCAGGGACTTGGAAGAAACATGATTAGAAAAATTGGTGACATAGGAGTCTGGGAAAGAGGTATATGGATAGACTTTTCTGAGTGGGCAAAAACATGAAGATCTTTGTGTCCCATGTGAATGCTCACCAGAAGGTGATTTCAGCCGAGGAAGATTTTAATAATCAAGTGGATAAGATGACCCGTTCTGTGTATACCAGTCAGCCTCTTTCCCCAGCCACTCCTGTCATTGCCCAATGGGCTCATGAACAAAGTGGTCATGGTGGTAGGGTTGGAGGTTATGCATGGGCTCAGCAACATGGACTTCCACTAACCAAGGCCAACCTGGCCACAGCCACTGCAGAGTGCCCAATCTGCCAGCAGCAGAGACCCCCACTCAGTTCCCAATTTGGCACCATTCCTGAACTGATCAGCCTGCTACCTGGTGGCAGGCTGATTACATTGGACGCAATGCTTCTGCCAAAACTACCACTAATGGACTTACAGAATGCTGTATCCACCATTATGGTATTCCACACAGCATTGCTTCTGACAAAGGAACCCACTTCACAGCAAATGAAGTGAGGGAATGGGCACATGCTCATGGAATTCTCTGGTCTTACCATGTTCCCCATCATCCAGAGGCAGCTGGGTTGATAGAACAGTGGAATGGCCTTTTGAAGACTTAATTACAGCACTAACTAGGTGGCAGTACCTTGCAGGGCTGGGGCAGTGTTCTCCAGGAGGCTGTGTATGCTCTGAATCAGCATCTACACTATGGGGTTGTTTCTCCCATAGCCAGGATTCTCAGGTACAGGAATCAAGGGGTAGAAACAGGAGTGGCACCACTCGCTATCACTCCTAGCAATTTACTAGGAAAAATTTTTGCTTCCTATCCCTGCAACCTTAAGCTCTGCTAGTCTACACATCTTAGTTCCAAAAGGAGGCGTGTTTCCACCAGGAGACACAACAATAATTCCATTGAAGTTAAGACTGCCACCTGGCCACTTTGGGCTTCTTATGCCTCTGAATCAACAGGCAAGGAAGGGGATTACTGTACTGGTTGGGGTGATTGATCCTGACTATCAAGGGGAAATAGTACTGCAACTACACAATGGAGGAAAGGAAGTTTTCCTGGAATACAGGAGATCCCCTAGGGCATCTGAGTACTACCATGCTGTTCTAGTTTGCTAATACTGCCAGAATGCAAAACACCAGAGATGGATTGGCTTTTATAAAAGGGGGTGTATTTGGTTACACAGTTACAGTCTTAAGGCCATGAAGTGTCCAAGGTAACACATCAGCCATCAGGTACCTTCACTGGAGGATGGCCAATGGTGTCCGGAAAACCTCTGTTAGCTGGGAAGGCATGTGGCTGGTGTCTGCTCCAAAGTTCTGGTTTCAAAATGGCTTTCTTCCAGGACGTTCCTCTCTAGGCTGCAGTTCCTCAAAAATGTCACTCTTAGTGGCACTTGGGATATTTGTCCTCTCTCAACTTCTCTGGAGCAAGTCTGCTTTCAACGGCCATCTTCAAACTGTCTCTCATGTACAGCTCCTGTGCTTTCTTCAAAGTGTCCCTCTTGGCTGTAGCTCCTCTTCAAAACATCACTCACAGCTGCACTGAGTTGCCTCTGCTCATCAGCTCATTTATATGGCTCCACTGATCAAGGCCCACCCTAAATGGGTGGTGCCACGCCTCCATGGAAATTATCTCATCAGAGTTATACCTACAGTTGGGTGGGGCGCATCTCCAAAGAAACACACAAAGAAATCTAATCAAAACTGATAACATCTGCCCACATAAGATTACATCAAAGATAATGGCATTTGGGGGACACAATACATTCAAACTGGCACACATGCCCTGTGATTAAAATCATGGGAAAATTGCAAGAACCCAATCCAGGCAGGACTACCAGTGGCCAGGAAACTTCAGGAAAGGTTTGCGTCACCCCACCAGGCAAAGAACCATGATCAGCTGAAGTGCTTGCTGAGGGTAAAGGGAACATGGAATGGGTAGTGGAAAAAGGTAGTGATAAATATGAACTGCAACCATGTGACCAGTCACAGAAACGAGGACTATGGTGGCATGAATATTTCCTCCTTGTTTTCTTATGAGTATTATTCAAGTTAAAGAGAATCAAATTTAAGAGTTAATGTCACCCAAGGACTTGTACCCTATTCTGGAGACATTTGGTAAATTTCTGGTTGTACGCAGGACAGCTGCATATTGTTAGGTATAATATATGTCTGTAATTATGCTCTACTTAGAGACAAAGTATGGTTTAAGGTAATGTGTATAACTGCCAAGTGAACAAAAGTGGACTGTGCGGGTTAGGTTCATGTGTCAAATTGGCCACGTGATGGTGTCCAGGTGTCTGGTCAAGCAAGCACTGACCTAACCATTACTGCAAGGACATTTGTGGCTGGTTAGTAAACCAGAAGGCTGATGTATTAAATTCATCTGTCAATTGACTGCACCTGTGACCGATGACATCAACAAAGGTCGTGTCTTCTGCAATGAGAGAATTCAGTCAGCTGGATTTAACCCAGTCAGTTGAGAGAGAGAGGGAACCTTAACTTCTTGTTTGGCTAGCCAGTGTCTCCCGGGGAGTTTGTTGAACACCTTTATCAGCATTCCCAGTTTGTTGCCTGCCCTGTGGAATTTGGACTTGTGCTTGCCTAGAGTTGCATGAGACACTTTTATAAACTCTAATATTTACAGATATCTCTTGCTGGTTCTGTTTCCCTAGAGAATCCTAATACAGGGACTTTTGGGGTGGGTAGAAAACATCTCTCAGAGATGTAGAGTTCTTCCTGTCCCTGGCCTGGTGCTGCCTCTCCTGAGCAGCAATGCCCAGGCACCTGGGAAACACTGAAAGGGGGCACTGTCCTTTCTGTTCGCCCCAGAGGCTCAGACTCACCACCACAGGGAGCAGGCAGGCCACCAACTGGGGCAGCCCACCAAGGGTGACAGAAAGGCGGCTTCAAAGTTGGGAACACCTTCTTCCCAAACGCATGATCACTAAAAAGGTGGAGACAAGAACTGACTGTGGGACATTTTTCGGTGAAAAAAGGCGAGCAGCATAATATGCTATTATTTGTGCAAAAATAGAAAGTATCTGTAGATGCTCATCTATGTAGGGGCTCTCCTGAGAAATGGGTGGCAGGTTTACCTTGGGGAAGAGACCTGACTGTGGCTGCTAGAGAGGCCAGGAGGGACCTTTCATCTCCACCGATGCACCCCTTTTCTGTGCATATCACACCCGTTCAAAAGGAGAACTATGCAGAGAAATGAGGGACAGCTCTCCCATCTCCAGCACTGTGGCCCTCTCTCCCCTCTGGGCCTTGAGCCTCATGGACTGAGTCTCTGCTGAGAGTGGGGTTCCTCAAGATGTCTTTGATAATTGGTAATTTGATAACTGAGTGTGTCTGTATCCTCCATTCCCTGCTCCCCAACCTCTGTCCCTCTGCCACCCCCCTTCTCAGCTCCAGTCCAAGGGACTCCTCACATACCTGGAACACAGCAAGCCGGTTTTCCTTTGGAGTCAGCTGCAGATGCTCTTCTGAGGGGCCTCATCTTAAACGTCCCTCTCCAGTGAGGCAATCTCTGACGGCCCTGTGGGAAGCAGGTCCCTTCTGTTATCCTAACCCTGTCTCCTTCAGAACACTCATCTGGCTAGGTAATAGCTGTGTGTTTGTTCTCCTCTGTGAGCTGCTTCTCCCAAAGAACAGTGACTCATGGAAGGCAGGGACTTTGCCTCCATTATTTCCAATGCCCAGCACGGACACCAATAAGTAATTTTTGAAGTGAATTGTTTAGTCTCTAAGGACAAGAACCATCAGTGTGCCTGATAGGGGTCACAAGGCAGGAGGCGGCTGGGGAGATCGGAGGATTTCCAGTGGGACATGTTGCATCTCTACTTACCAACTTTCCTTGGTGCTTCAGTTTGTGTACAGAGATTAAGACCTGGCATTGGGGATTGGGTCATGGACCCCCAAAAGACACATTCAAGTCTTAATCTGGGTTCCCGTGGGTGTAAACCCCTTTGTGAATGGGACTGTGAAGACATTAGTTGTAGTTAAGGTGTGGACTCATTTGTGAATAGGATTTTGGAAGATACTACTTAGATGAGGCCAGAAAGAACCAGGTGGGCCTGAATCCATAGGATTAGAGTCCTTAAAAGCCAAGGAAATTCAGACACAGTCAGAGAAAGCCACAAAAGGAGACCAAGGAGACTGACTGCCATGAGACAGAGTCAGAGATGCAAGCCAAGGAACCCCAAGGATGGCAGTAAGCCAGCACTAGCAGGCTGCAGGCTCCAGGAGAAAGCATGGCCTGTCAACACCTTGGTAATGGACTTCTGGCCCCCCAAACTGTGAGACAATACATTCCTCTTCTTTAAACCAACCATCACATGCTGTTTGTTATAGCAGCTCCGATAAACTAAAAGCCCAAATAGCTGGCCCACACTGGAAGAAGTGCAAAGTCAAAGAGTCATTCAGTTAAAGAATTTCCCTTCCTAGATATTAAACCCAATACTTATAAATGAAATTAAGTATCAAAATCTTTGAAAGCTTTGCATTTCAGGTGTATTTGGGATGAAAAATCACTCTCTCTCTGCAGGATCCCTGAGAGTAGTTTTCTAGCTGGGGCTGGACTAGCAGGAAGTCTGTGTTCAGGGGTCTACTTTCGAGGGGGGTGGCCATTCACCCTGATTCCTGGACATCCATCCATTCCATATCAGAATCCCTGGACTCATCCATCTGGGGTCTGATTTCCAAGCTACTGCAACATGGGAAAGCTGCATGAGAGGTGCTGAGGCCTTTGGGAAACCAAACCTCCACGCCTGTGCAGAAAGGCTGGGAGGAACGGGTGATGGAGAACTCCAGGGGCCTCACCCCTGCTGGAGCAGATGGAAACCTGGAGGATCAAGTCTGAGAGAAACAGAATGTAGAGTATAAGTTACCAGGAACTCATCGGGGTGGGGAATGGGGAGTTATTTTATTTCATTTTTACCATTTTTAAAATTGAAATATATTCACATACTATACAATCATCCAAAGTCTAAAATAATTGTTCACAGTATCATCATAGGATTGTGCATTCATCATCACAATCCATTTTTGAACATTTCCATTACTCCAAAAAATAAAAATAAAAATAAACAGAACACTCAAAACATCCCATATCCCCCTCCTCCATATTATTCACTTGCTTTTTGCCCCATTTTTTCTATTCATTTGTCTGTACACTGGGTAAAGGGAGTGTGAGCCATAGGTTTTCACAAACACACAGTCACACCATATAAGCCATATAGTTATATGCTTGCCTTCAAGAATTAAGGATACTGGATTACAGTTCAACAGTTTCAGATATTTCCTTCTAACTATTCTAACAAACTAAGAACTAAAGAGGGATATCTATATAACGCCTAAGAGTTACCTCCAGAACGACCTCTTAACTCCATTTGAAATCTCTCAGCCACTGAAACTTAATTTTGTTTCATTTCTTTTCCCCCTTTTGGTCCAGAAGGCTTTCTCAATCCCATGATGCAGGGTCCAGGCTCCTCCCTGGGAGTCACAACCCACGTTGCCAGTGAGATTTATGTCCCTGGGAGTGGGAATAGAGTTATTGCTTAATGGGTGCAGAGACTGTTTGGGGGGACAAAAAAATTTTGTTAATGGATGGTAATGATATCAGTACAACATTGTGAATGTAAAGAACACCACTGTATACCAAAAGTGATTACAGTGGGACATTTTAGGTTATATATCTTACCAGAATTAAAAAAAAAAAAAACCTCATAACTGTACAACATAAAGACTAAACCCTAATACAAACTATTGACTTCAGTTAATAATTATAATAATATTGGCCCATCAATTGTAACAAATGTACCACACGAATGCAAAATGTTAATAAGGAAAACTGTGGGTTTGGGTGTTGGAGGGTAACATGGGAAATCTGTACTTTCTGTGTAATTTTTCTATAAACATACAACTGCTCTAAAAAACAAAGTATCAAAAAAAACAGGACAGAAAACTGCAAGAGCCACACTCAATTTTCTTCTGCTTCCTGGACTCGCCCTTGCAAAGGATACAAAGGGCCTCGGGCAAAGGAGAGGTCTGTGCCGAGAGCTTTCACCCTCCCCTCCCCTCATCTCAGCCACCGCGGGTGGCTCCTCCTCACACTCCCAAACCCCCCTCCAACCTACACCTCTAGCTCTGGCAGGAAGACAGATATGTCCTTGAGAGCACAATTTCCCCAAGGGAAGGTACTGACGAAACAAGTTATTTAAAAGGGCAGTACGTTATGGAGCCCGGCACACAGCGGGAGCATAACGCCGGCTTTCCCCCAGCTTCCAGGGTGGCCTGTCGCCCCGGGCTTCGGGAGAAGACCGACGTGTTTCATTCTGAGGCGTTTAGTGGAGGAAAAACTTCCATTACGGCGAGAACCGGAGGTGGGGGGATCTCCACCGGTTTCTTAACTCATCCCAGGAGAAACACACGAACCCCACGTGGACCCACCGGCCCTCCCGCCCCAGGCGCCCCTGCGCTTCCTCCTCGCCTCTGCCCCTGGTTCTGCCCTCCGAGACTGCTTGGAGGAGCCTGGGGTGGGCAGCCTGGACCTCGGCTTCCCCACGGGGCCTGCTCCACCTGGGCAGCCCGGAAAGGGGAACGGGTGCGCGGTGCGAGGCAGGGAGGGGCGCCCCTCGAGGCTGCGGGAGCTGCGGGACGAAGGGCTGACGGTCCAGAACGCTTCCTCGGGCTGGTCTCCTGGGGGCCTGGGAAAGGGCGGGCTCTAAGGCCTTTCTGGACAGACAGACAGACCAGGAGCCTCAGAGGCGTCCCCATCGCGCCTTTCCCCGGCGCCCACCAGGCCACTGTCCTCCCTCCTGCCAGCCATTCAGCGCCAGGGGAAGGCCGCGTCCGAGGCAGCCAGTGGGGCGAGAGCCCAGGCGATGGGGGGTGGGACTTCCCGCTTGGCGAGCATTGGCTGCTGCCGTCGGCCAAGCGTGCCAGTCAACGCGCCCGCCCGCCCACGCTTGCGCAGGCGCCCTTTTGGGGGAGAGTCTCCCCGGTTCCTCCGGCTTGCCGCGTCTGTGCAGGACCCTGGCTCTGTCGATCAGTGCCCCCAGCCGCGTCTCGGGAGCTGCCGCGGTGCCCCCAGAGACCCCCAGTCGGCGAGTGGACCCGATATTAGAGACTGTAAATAACCGACGGGAGCCCCCAGAGCGGGGCGGTGTGGGGCGGGCGGGGGTCCCTGCGGAAAGGCTCCGCGCAGGGGGCAATACTAGATGCGCATTTTAGACCGTCCTTCTGGGGGACTTCTGGAAGGGAGAGGGCTCGCGGAGCCGCGGCCCCCGGCCATGGCCCCCGGCCATGGCCGTTCCTAACCTCTGCGAGAGCCGAACCCTCTTTCCCAGGACCCTCGGCCCCTGGCCCTTCCCCTCTCATCGTAGACCTCGCCCCTCGCGGCCTTTCTGTGCAGGTTCCTCTGGGGCACCTCCCCGCCCATCTCCTACAGGCGCTTCATAGTCGGCGACTGCTGAAATAAACCTGTCCCCAAACCTGCCTGGCCTTGGTGGCTCCATCTTCACTGGGTCCCCCGGGCCCCCGGCGGGCACCTTCAGTGGAGGGGACCCCCTGAGGGCCCGGGCTGCGTCTCAGCCTCCCCTCTCTCCGGGGCGATCCGAATACCTCCCTTATTGCCCCAGTCCTGGCCCCTTCCTCTCCCCCTCCCTTGGCGTTTAGGCTCAGTACCTCTCCGTTCCACCCACGGGGTGGCCCCTCTCCCCAGGCCCCTGCGGCCCAGCTGTGGGTGCCTGTGTCTTGGACTCGCGCCTCCGTTTTCTTCCAGGACTGTAACTGCCGCCATCCGTGCTTCCTGTCCTCAGAAACCCTGACACAGCAGGAGTTCAGCGAGGATATGCTGGATGGATATGTGAAGTAAAATTGGGTAAAATGAGCGACAAATTAGTGAATAATCTCTCAATAGAGTATAAATGGGTAACTAGATTCTAAAAATACCTCCCAGCATTCCAGACTGATCTTGAAACTCTGCCCTTTGCCTCTGCTCATTTTTAGGCTGTGAGCTCACCTCTTCATCTCACATGACTGTTTCGCAGATATCCACTCAATATTAGCTAAGATAAACTCCTGGTTTCCTCCTTGAACTGCTCTGCCTACTCTACCATCTATCCAAGAGCTGAAGGCAATGACTTGAGTATCCTGCTAGAGTTTACCTGCCCTTAACCCCTTATACAATCCTTGATTGATTCTGGTCCATTCTACCTCCTAAATATCTGTCACTCATCCCGCTCCTTAACCTCTGAGCCTCACACAGTGCACATGTTTTCACTGAAGGCCCTGCCAGAACCACCTCTGGCACTGCCCCTGCCACTCCCACTGAGCCCACCTGCACCCTTCCGTCGTCTCCAAGCTCCAGCCCCCTGGAATTCTTTGGGTTCCTCGAGGTGCCTTAAAGGTCTTTGTACACTTCGCCATACCCACATACTGAAGTGGTCTTTGGATGCTTGCTCTCATTATTTACCAGCTTTATTGAGGTATAAGTTCATATAGACTTCACTCATTTAAATTGCACAATATAGTGGTTTTTAGTATGTTCACATTTAGGTGCAACCACTGTGACAGTCAATTTTAGAACATTTTTATCACCACAACATGTATTACCTTTTAGCCATCACTGACCTATCCCCTCCAGCCTTCCCCACCAGCTCTAAGAAACTGCTAGTCTACTTTCTGTCTCTGTAGATTTCTCTATTCTGGGTTTTCATAGGAACAAAACAATACAGTGTGTAGTGTTTTGAGACTGGCTTCTATCACTTAACACAATGTTTTCAGGGTTCACTCAGGTTGTAGCATGTACCATAATTTGTTTATGTGAAAGAAGGGAGCTGACTCCGTCTCTGTGTTCATGCAAAAGAAACTATTCTACCCATTCCTACAGGTTTTTATAGCATATAAGGTAGTCTCCTATGTGACTGTTTTCAGGTTTTTCAGGGAGGGTGCATTTTTTCTAAAGCCATAAGGTGTGACTGCATGTCTTTGATCTCAAGGGACAGTCTCTTTGGGGCTAGATGGGAGACAGCAGGATACAGGAGCACAGAAGGAGCGTATCTAAATTGGTGCCTGCCTTCAGGCATGCAAAGCTTTGGCCTTCTGCCAGCCTGGTGCCTGCCTTCAGGCACACAATCCTTAGGAGGCCGCCTCCCTGTATAATCTATCAAGCAAGGGAATTTTCCCTGTTGTTGATGGACATCTGGGTTGTTTCCCCCTTTTGACTATTATGAATAACTCTGCAATAAACATTCATGAACAAGTTCTGTGTAGACATGTTTTCGTTTATCTTGGGTCTATACCTAGAAATGTAATTTTGGGGTCATATGGTAACTGTCTTTTTTTTGTTTGTTTTAATTAGAGAAGTTGTAGGTTTACAGAAAAATCATGCATAAAATACAGAATTCCCATATGACACCTGTGCCAATTTTGATATATTACGTCCCCCAGAAAAAGCCATGTTTTTTGATGCAGTCTTGTGGGGGCCAACATATTAGTGTTGATTAGGTTGGAATCCTTTGATTGAGTGTTTCCATGGAGATGTGACCCACCCAACTGTAGGTGGTAATGCTGATTTAAAGTTTCCATGGAGATTTGGCCCTGCCTGTTCAGGGTGGGTCTTGATTGTTCAGTGGAGTACTTTTAAAAGATCTACACAGGCCCAGAGGCTCAGAGCTGCAGCTGAGGTAGACATTTTGGAGACAGCCGTTGAAAGCAGACTTTTGCTGACACTTTGGAGATACTAGCCCACAGTTTGCCCCGAGAAGCTGACACAGAGACATTTTGGAGAATGCCATTTTGAAACGCAACCTGGGAGCAAGCAGACACCAGCCACATACATGCCTTCGGAGCTAACAGAGGTTTTTTAGATACCAATGGCCTTTCTCCAGTCAAGGTATACTCATGTTTAGGCCTTGGTTTGGACACTTTATGACCTTAAAACTGTAAATTTGTAACCAAATAAACCCCCTTTTTAAAAGCCAATTCATTTCTGGTGTTTTGCATAAACAGCAGTATTAGTAAACTAGAACAACAATATTATTAACACCTTGCATTAGAGTGATACATTTGTTACAATTCACAAATGTTTTTATAATTGTATTAACTACAGTCCATGGTTTAATTTAGGGTTCAGTGTCTTGTACAGGCCTGTTTGGTTGTTTTTTTTTATAATTCAATTTTATTGAGAAATCTTCACATGCCATGCAGTCATACGAAATGTACAGTTATTCACAGTACCACCATATAGTTGTGCGTCCATCACCAAAATCAATTTTTGAACATATATATATTTGTTACATATATATGTAACAAATACTCTCAGTTGTTTTCCTTGACAGGCTCATTTGGGTCATTTTCTAGAAAATACCTGCTGGATATCCAAGTCTAAATAGCCGTATTTGTCTCAGTTATTTTTGCAATTAATATCCTATTCCGTGAAAAAGGGATTAGCTTAGCCTATAACTCAAACAATGACACACGTTCTTGAGACAACCATTGACCTTTGGTTTGTGATGCATCATACATATTTATGCCTTAAAATCTTTTATTGGTCAGCCATCATTTCTTTTCAGAGAAACATTGCCCTCCTCTGTGTAGCTCCTTAGCACAGGGCGTGCACATCCTCAAGGTCACGGGACGACGTCAGTATCCACGGAGCCCTTGCTGAGTGCCTCTCCAGACTCTGCATGTGTCAGCTCCTGATCCTCACGGTAGCCCTGTGAAGTGGGCCTACCATCACCCTGATTTTAAGAGGGGAAAAAGGTGGCTGGATGGCCCCAGTCCTGGCCTAACCTGCTGCTTTCCATGTTAACTGTGCATATGGTTTACTTTTAATATGATCTTTACCACAGTTTTATTGAGATATGATTCACATAGCATCCGTTTCACCCACTTAAAGTGTCCAATTAAATGGTTTTCAGTATGTTCACAGAGTTGGTACTTGTGGTTTTAAACATTTCTCTTTGGCATATGTGTGTAGATGTTTTGTTCCTAAGTATATTTTATTTTCATGAGGGTGTCGATTGTCGAAATGTTGGTATCACTGTGCCATATGATAAGTTTCCTTAAAAAGTTAAAATGTTTATAACTTTAGACGTGTTTCCATTCTAATATTATAACACTATTTATTGATTCAT
>PVKY010002113.1:0-27380 GCA_004027775.1 Bradypus variegatus | reverse complement strand
TAATGTTGAAGCTCTATTTGATTCCCAAGCAATAGAAATCTGCTCCATTCCCTTGGAGTTTGCTGTAATGAAGTTTGAACTCCATGTTGTCAGATTCACATTTTTGCCTTTTAATGGATGGTAGACCAGTTGGATTCATTTAGTGGTGGCTATAGAAAAATCTGTTAATATGTCCTCCTTGAACAAGCATAATTTAAGATTTTCTAAAAGGCAACCTTCCAAACCCTGAAACACTAGAGATTTTCCTCTGCATCCATCCCAAGTTATAAATGTTGGTTTCATTCTCTAGTCTATAACCAGAATCTTTAATCCACACTAAAAACCCTTGATAAAACCTACTGAAAAATTGTATTTCATTGCTTCAGTTGTAGGCTCATATTTTTTTTAAGCTTCGTCAATAAATGTCTGGTGGTATGTAGCACTTTTTTCTTGATAAATTTCTTAAGATATGGAGGAAAACTAAGTAGCCTGCCCACTGTGCTGGTGACAAAGCCAGGGGTTGGCTATGAAACTTGACCTCTGCTCTATTGGGCTGCTTGCCCCCCATCCTCTCCCGATCCCTTCTCCAGTGTGACCTACGCAACAGACATGCAGAAAGTGATTTAATCCCAGCTGGCATCATCTTTGCTAATTACTGTAAGGCCTATGTAATGGAAGATTGTGGGTTTTTCCCCTTTGACTCAGGAACATTAATACTCTCATTTTATTGTGTTCCTTGAGGATTTAGACTTTCTCTCCTCTTGCAGTGGAGTCTTCGAGTACGTGAGCAATTTGAAGGGGTTACATGCATGTAGAGTGTTTGTGAATCTGCGGAATGGGGGTGAGGTGCCAACGCTGTCTCCAGGATGTACTTGGTTTTATTATTTCTCTTATTATTCTCTTATTTCAGGAGAGCCAAGATCGAAATGATACTATTTCTCAAACAGATGCTGGAAACCAAGGTATTCATTTTATCTGATCTTTTCATTTCTTAATTAAACGAATACTTGGTTTTGTGTAATATCTTATGAAAGATAGGAAACTCAGTATTTGAGAAGAAGACAATGTTGCAGGTCTAGAGCAGGCAGTGCTAAGACTTTCCAATCCTGTGCTCCCCAGAATGAGGAGGAACCTCTTCCAGAGTTAAACAAACATTAGGAGAAGAGTCTTGTATTAAGGTGGCAACAAAAATAGTTATTTGGGGGGTAGGAGAGACTGTCTTATCAATTTCCTTTATTGGGGAGAGCTTAACATAACCCAAATTATTCAGTAAGTGACCCAAAACACATAGGAGTAAAATAAGAGCATGGCTTAGAGAAAAATACATAGAGGAGATATTTAATACTTTTCACATGAAACTCTGTGTTTATGAGAATGACAGATAAAATAGTCATTATATTCCACAATAAAAAAATATTTTCATGATCATTCTTTGACATTTGTGCATAGCCTTTACTTGTGTAATTCTAATTAAGGAATCTGATTGAGTTTATTTGCTGGAAATCCAGGGCATCTAGTGTTTTCTAAGTGGTCATTTTGGCATGAACACACACAATACTGTTTCAAATCTTGTGTGTTTCTTCTGAAAATCCCGCCTTTTTAAAAAATTCAGTTATATTAAGATAATTCACCTATCATGCAATCATCCATGGTGTACAATCACCTGCTCACAGTACCATCATATAGTTGTGCAATCTATTTTTTCGAACATTTTCTTACACCAGAAAAAGTAAAAATAAGAAAAAAAATAAAAAAATAAAAAAGAACACCCAAATCACTCCCCCACGCTATTTTTCATTTAGTTTTTGTCCTCATTTTTTTTCTATTCATTCATCCATACACTGGATAAAAGGAGTGTGATCCACAAGGTTTTCATTATCACACTGTCACCCCTTGTAAGCTACATTGTTATACAATCATCTTCAAGAGTCAAGGCTACTGGGTTGGAGTTTGGTAGTTTCAGGTATTTACTTCCAGCTACTCCACTACGTTAAAACCTAAAAAGTGTTATCTATACAGTGCATAAGAATGTCCACCAGAGTGACCTCTCGACTCCATTTGAAATCTCTCAGCCACTGAAGCTTTATTTTGTTTCATTTTGCATCCCCCTTTGGTCAAGATGATGTTCTCAATCCAGGTTGTCAGGTCCAGATTCATCCCCAGGAGTCATATCCTGCATTGCCAGGGAGATTTACAACCCTGGGAGTCAGATCCCACATAGAGGGGAGGGCAGTAATTTCACCTGCAAAGTTGGCTTAGAAAGAGAGGGCCACATCTGAGCAACAAAGAGGCACTCAGGGAGAGACTCTTAGGCACAATTATAAGCAGGTTTAGCCTCTCCTTTGCAGCAATGAGCTCCATAATGGCAAGTCCTGAGAGAGAGGGCTTGGCACATCAAACTGCCAGTCCTCAGTCTGAAAACTCCACCTTTTGATTCAGACATTCACTGGCATTGTGACTTCTTTTCATCCAAATGACAGCTTCTTGCTGATCAAGCCTGTGTGCTTGCTGCCTTAGTAATGGGCTTCATGTTGAGTTGCCACCCTGCCAGAAGTCAGGAGCTGGGGCTCTTGGGAGTCCCTGGGTGGCACGGGATTTGGCATGATGTTCTGATACCTGGCTGTCTCTCTTCTCTCTACCTCTAAGCCCCACAGCTCTAGTATCAGAGGGATGCAGTTCTGCCTGCAGGTGGTGGCCAGGGGCAGTGGTGGAAGCAGAGCACTGGTTTTATGTGGACTAAGGCCATGGACTGCGGAGTCCCCTCTTCCCCCATATGCAGAGCCTTTGGCGTTCATGACCCAGGGGCCTCCTTAGTGTTCCCAGCATGGACCCTGAGCAGGGAGCTCTGCCAAGGGAGGGGACAGGGCCCAAGGCTCCACTGTGCATCCCTTGGCACCTGACTCTCCAGGATCATTCATCCTGCATCAGGGGAACCCATGAGGCTGTGGCTGGGAGCAGCAGACACTCTCCTTCATCCTTAGGAAATAACTTGAGATATGTGTAAAATGACTGTGTGAGGATTGCTGTGCTTCCTGGTAGCACAGAAATAGGAACCATCCAAATCTCTAAAATGTAGGAGATAGGATCATTGAATACTAAATAGTCACATAATAGAATATTATACAGCCATGTAAGTTATTTTCAGAGAACTCTTAATGGGATAGGAAAGTGCTCATGATTCATCTTGAATGAAAAAAATATTAGAAAAGAAAATTTATCATCTCAGTAGTATTCATAAAAGGCTAAAAATAATATATATGAATATATGTGTACAGAAAAGATATCGGAAATAAATAAACCAAATTATGAACACTGGGAGGCCATACAGCACAGAAACTAGGACCCCAGGCCCTGGACTCAGGAGAATGGTGTTCAGATTCTGCCTCTATTTCTTGGTAGCCATGAGACCTGGGAAGATTCATTAGCCTCTTTCAATTTTCCCATTTGTGAAGTGGGCCGAAATCACGCCTACTGCCTAAATTGGTCTGGGTGAGAAAAACCACTGAGAGTATCCAGCACAGAGAAAGTGCTTCCTAAATGGAGCTGTTAATGTTAACTGTATCCCTGGGTGCTGGTGCAGTGGAGGCATTTGTTTCATTTCTTGCAATTTCATGGATTTTCCAAGATTCTTACAATAAGATAAGAAGATGGTGCTTCCATAACTAGAAAAAAAGTAGTAACACTCTTTTTAAGAGTGAACAAAGGGAAGTTCAGAAAAACCAAATCCTGGATGAGCATAGGGGGAATTGCTTCACTGCTCAATGATGGTGAATTTTAGAAATTTTCCCTGAGGTTATTCCAGAGATGCACACTACAGTGAGGCCTGGGCACACCAGGGCCCTCCGGTGGGAATCATCCTGGAGGGGTGTTGACCACTCTCCCTGGCCAGCAAGGACACAGCATGTCAGAGGCTTCTGGCCCATTTGCAGAAACAGTGGGTGGGTGGGGGGCACAATGAGAGATTCACACTGTTCACATCTGCCCTGGAACCTTGCAGCTACCCCTTAGTGACTCAGGCATGTGCTGCACACCATCTCTTGTGATGCCAGGTGGCTCATGTCAAAACCATCTGTCCCTTATGCAGCTGCAGCTGAGCTGACACCAAAGGAAGATGAGAGCAAGATTGACGAGGTGGCTGTGGACTGCACCCAGCTGACATTCTTCCCTGCCCTGCGTGAGAGTCTGCACTCAGAAGATTTCTTGGAATTGTGTAGGGAAAGAAAAGTTATTTTACAGGAACTTCTTGATCAAGAAAAGGTAATACATACTGTCAAGAGTTTTGTTTAATGATTGCAAGATGAGAGAGAACAAAGCTTACTTGATTCATGCAAGAGGCAATATACTGATTTACAATAAAAACTGCCAGGTATATAATACATGGGCAAGAGGGACAGGCATGCTCCAAAATTTATGGGGCCTGGGGCAAGAGTGCAAATGGAATCCCACACTACCTGTGTCAACATATTTAAATGATAAAGCTCAGGATATCATACCATTAAATGAAATATGCCATAGCTTCCTCCTACCTTGACCTTTATAGCAACCTGGAAGGCCAGTTTAAAATTTAGAATTCTTGATGCTCCTTGTAGTTTAGCACCTTAGCCCCTTGCCTGTAGCCTCACTGCCTTGAAGGGTCCATCCCACACCTGAGGGGCCCTGGATGCATGCGTTTTGTACCTCAACCCATACGTGCAAGCTTTCCCTTACCCATCACCTTGCAATCATCCTGCCCTTGGACCCTCCTTGCACCCAGAGATAAGCACGCTTGTGGCACCATCAGCTCTCAAAAGGGTGGACTTGGGGATGAAGTAGGTTGGGAGCCAGTTGAGCAGGGAAATCCATGCCCTGGGCCCAGGTTCCGGGTATGCATGTCCCTTTGGATAGCTGGATGAGGAGAGGAAGCTCCCCAAGTAGGGGACCCAGAGAAGGGGCCCCTCTCACCCAAGTCTAAGGATGGTACAGAAGACAAAGAATATGTCTTAGAGTAAAAATAACCTGAGTTTAAATCCCAACTTGGCCACATAATTAATGGCATGTTAACCACTAGAAGCCTCAGTTTTCTCATCTTTAATATGGAGCCTATAGCATCCATTCCCTAAAACTCTTGGAAGACTTCAATAGGATTATGGAAGTAAAGAGATCTGCTTAGAGCTAGACACATGTGAAGTGCTCATTAAAAGCTAATTCTCCTCCCTTTCCAAAGGTTGAGTGGTTTGAGGGTTGGGTGAGCTTCATGGCCTAAAGGGTGAACGAGGCTCTTTGGCAGTGAGCAAGAGATGAGCTCAGAGAGTCCATATGTGCATGAGCAGGTAGCAGAGATTGAAGCATGTCCACTCCAGGGGCAGGTTTCTTGTAGAGCTCTGGAGGGTGATTAAGCTGGGATCTGAACTTTCTAGGAGTTGGCGAGGAGGGCTGGCTTGAAATGCATTGACTAAGTGGACTGCTGCATAACTTGAGGAAAGTGGTTTAGCTGCTTTCAGATTTGGGTAACAGTTCTAGCAATGTAGTCCTGTGAGAATGTGATCTTCCTTATTCCTGCATAGCCTGAAGCTTCCAGACAGACAGCATGTTCCTATGTCCCCATCACACCAAGCCTCCATGCTTTTGCCCAGGATGGGGCAATGTCCTGCTCATCTGACCTTCCGGCATGTCTTTATGAAGTCTATCTTGACCTTTTCCTGCTCCGAGCCCTGGAGAACTGGTCTCTCCCTCATCTGTGTTTTGACTGCCCCCAGTGTCAACTCCTACCGTTGTTCCTGACATGCAGAAAACCTTCAGGGCCTCACCTGCCTGCCTCTCTCCCTGCCTCGATGCTCCTTAAAGCAGGGACCCCTGAGTACTTACACTCAGATTTTCCTGGGAGATGCTGATGAATGGAGATTTTTAAAATTCACGGTCATTTTATTCTGATTATGGAAGTCATACATGTCATTATGGATTGAATTATGTCCCCCAAAAAGAGCTGTCAGAGTTCTAGTCCCCAGAATGTGGCCTTATTCAGAAAGAGGCTCATTACAGGTGAGAAGGGGAGATTAGGCGAGTAAAATGAGGTCACGCTGGCTTAGGGAGGACCCCTAATCCAACATGATGGTGTCCTTATGAGAAGAGGAAATTTGGACAGAGAGAGAAAGGGGAGAACACCAAGCGGCACCTGTGGCAGAGAATGCCATGGGTTGCCAGCAAACGTCCAGAAACTGGGAGAGGCATGAAACAGACTCTTCCTACTGATTTCAAGAAAACACAACCTGCCAGCATCTCAATTTCAGACTTCCAGCCTCCAGAACTGAGGCAATGAGCTTGGGTGGTTTAAAGCCACCCATGTTATGGTGCTTTGTATGGCAGCCCTAGAGAAACTAAATCCAATGTCTACTGTGTGAAGTGTAATAAAAATATATTAAATTATTTAAACATCTGTAACATCCAGCTGCTGAGAAGTGACAGCTGATAATATTTTGGATTTATTAGTGTGTTCATATAGATTAAGTAGATATTTAGTAAATGCCCATTCAGGTCAGAAAACAGGTCAGAAATGGATGTTTTCTTTCTATAAAAACTTTCTTTGCTTTATTTCCTTAAGGGACCACAGAAAGCAGTAATTCTTAACTGGAAGTGATTCCTACCCTCCACACCCCAGGGGGCATTTGCCAATGTCTGGAGGCATCTTGGGTTGTCCCAGCTCCGGAAGGGGTGAGCTGCTGACATCTAGTGGGTAGAGGACAGGGTTGCTGAAATCCTGCAACATGCACTGCAGAGCCCCCCAACAAAGAACTGCCTGGGAGCAAAGGTCTGCAGTGCTGAGGTGGCTCAACCCTGCCATGAAGGAAATATGTTCATATCAGACACAAAGGGCAGGCTTTTCCTTCCTACTTCCTGGGTGGGAAAAGGAAAGGCTGCGTTATATGTTTCCATATTGGTCCTGATCTCTCTTGGCGGAGTTTTTTATTTGGTGTATTAGTTTTCTCTGCTGCCTTAATAGCTTGCCAACAACTCAATGGCTTGGGACAACACCCACTGACGGTCTCCCAGCTCCCGTGGGTCAGAAACCCAGCACAGTGAGGCTCAGCTCGTTCTCTGCTTGAGGTCTTGCAAAGCCTAAATGAAGGGGTTGGCTGGGCTCTGTTCCTTTCTGGAGGCTCCTGGGCTGGATCCACTCTTCTGAGCTTACTCAGTCCCTTGCTCCTGGAGGACTGAGTCCCTGTTTCCTTGCTGGCTGTCAGCTGCGGGTCATTCTCCACTTTTGGAGGCTGCCACCATCCCTGGGCTTGCGGGCCCTTTCTCCATCTTCAAAGAAAGTCAGGGCAGGCCAAATCCTTCCCACTCTCCACTTCTCTCTGATTCCCTCCCCTTCCACAGCTCTCCTTGGCCCACCCGCTTCCACTGCATCTTTCCAAATGGCCCATCCACCTTTCTTTGTTGCCTTTTAGGGCTCATGGGATGACAGTGGACCCACCTGTCTAGACATGATGGTCTCCCTTATTTAAGGTCAGCCCCTAACGGAGGTTGAGATTAGTAACCTTGATTCCATCTGCAATATCCCTGGGTGGCTGTACCTAGGTTAGTACTTGGGATTCCCAGGGGTGAGACTCAGGGTGGGGCAGCCCTTTTGGACTATGCCTGCCCCACATGGCACCTCTCAGGGCCTGCTTCTCCTCTGACTTTCAGAGGACAGCTCTGCAGGTGGCCTGAGCCCATAACACTTCCCTACAGCCAGCCTGGTGGCTCAGCCTCAGCCGACCTGGGATGGTGACAAGGTCTAGATTCATGGTGAGGACTTACAGCTAGTCCAAGTCCCCGTTTTTATTTCTTGTCTCACCCAGTGACACTTCACTCAGGGCTCTCGTCCCAAGAAGAAGGGATCCAAAGTCCACAGGGGAGTGACTTCCAGCCCCCAAAAGGCAGTACACACTGGGAAGAGATGCCCTCCCCATCTTCCCCCCAGCTGGTACTTTAACTTCAGTCTTTCTTGGTCCCCATGTCTCATGACAGGGAGCTGTCAGAAGGGGGCTGGGGGAGCAGGGCTTAAAGCTGAGCTGATGGAAGCATTGTAAAGCCAGGAGGTGGGAGAACAGGGGCTGTCCTTTTGTGATTGAATGTCTGATGTCCCTGCTGCCTGCTGAAGGGGCCATCTTGAGGAAGCTGATGAGGAAGGAGACTGGGCATGTGGAAAGCATGGCTGCAAGGCCAAAGCAGAGATCTGGAAGCTCTGTGTGACTCTGCATTGGATCTTTGCAAGAGTTTTGATTTCTTTCATTGGGTTTGCTCATTGCCTCTGGTTGCATCATAAATGGAGGGAGAAGTTGTTTCCCAATTCAGCTTGAGTTTTTCCCAGGATCAGTGGAGAAGCAGGTCAGGGTGGAGGGGAGGCTGGTGGCCCTGGGTGATAGGCTGGAGGGGGCTGGTGGGAGTTGGGGGACCCCACAGACAGACTCCTGGTACACAGACCTCCGCCTGTCTCCAACCTCACCTCCAAGAAGAGTGACCTTGGATGAGCAATGGAGCCATATCATTTCCTTGGCCTTTAAAATGCAGCTATATAAACCCCCGTCCTCACTGGTTTCTAGAAAAGACCAAGGAGGTGCTGGGTGCACCTGCTGGACACAGTGTGCCTGGCACTGGTGAGCTCTCAGAGTTAGATCTGCTATTGCCATGTTGCCATCATTGTTCTTTTGATGGTACTTTAGGAGGAATTCTCATAGCTCCAACAAGGAAGGAGGAGTGGAGTAAGAACCTGGGTACATAAATCACAGCCTCAAGGAAGTGGGAAAGGGCCCTGCCCATGGCCTATTTAAAATGGGCTCCAGGTGGCCTCTGGGATGGTCCTGTGGGGAAAGGAATGGCATGTGTTTGAAAAAATGCTGTGGTGAGTGCTTGGGTAGACTGTGAGACTCAGAGGGCTCCAAATGGGTCTGTTGTCTTGTCAAGATGATGGAGGATGAGACAGAGGGTCAGAGTGAGCCTGTTAGAGACCTGACCTACTGCAATGGGGCCACTCTCTCAGTTCCTATGCCTACCACCTCTGTTCTTCAGGACTGTTACCGAACTTACAAAATGCAACATTTTGTGGGAAAGAGGGACATTGCTGGGTTTGAGGCCTGGACTGAAATTTCATAAAACCTAGGAGGCCCCTGAATATAAAGCATGAAGGCAGAGAGGAGAACGAGGAAGCAGGCCCTAGGGACTCACAGAAATCCTCAGGTCAAAGGAGCAGGTTCAGGTCCAGACTAGAGAGCTCCCCACAGAGAGGGGTGCAGGCTGGCTGTGGGACCACAAGGCCCTGTGGCCTGGCCCTGCTTCCAGCTTCTATCCCAGCTCTGATCCTACCTCCACCTCCCGACCCCTGCATGAGCCGATGTGCTCAGCCCCTTAGGCTCCCTCCCTGGGCCTCCTCCTGTGTGAGGCCCACCTGGGCACCCCCAAGCCCACAGTAGTTGTACCCCAGGGCCCAGCTGCCCACCCCACCACCACCACACACAGTGCCCTGTTCCTCTGCCATCCTTTGCACCTTGGAATGCTTTCCCCATTCTTCTTTACCTTCTCACCTCCTAAACCCAGCCATGGGGTCACCTCCTTGGGATCCACTGCTCTGAGGTCCCCTCCAACCCCTCTCCCACGCCAGTCTGGTTAGGCCTCTCCCCTGTGCTTCCAGAGCCTCCCTATGTACCCTTACCACACTGCACTGGGAAGAGTTGGTAGTCTTCTCTCTTATCTCCTCTCTTAATCTATGAATGTCTGGAAGGTGAGACAGTTCTATTTTCCTTTGTGCCAGACAGAGTGTGGGGTGCATACTAAACATTCAATGCTTGCCTGTTAATAAATGAATGAATGAATGAATGAATGAATGAACTAGGAGCACACATGAATGAGTGAATGAATTAGGAGCAACAGGCTCAAATTAGATGGAACCTCAGACATCTCCGAGCCCAGTTGGTGCCCATGGGTGAGTTTCTCAAAGTCTGCTCTAAAGATCACCTGCATCAGAGTCCTCTGGGCTGTTCTTCAAAACACAGATTCCAGGGCCACTGAATCACCACCCCTGGGGTTGTAGCCTGGGAACCTGAATTTTTAACAAGTTCCCCAGGGGGCTTTCGTACACACCGACCTTTGTGAATACACGCCTTTTATTCCCAAGTCCCGGTTGTGCAATATTCAGAGCTGCCCCTGCCTGGAAACCCTCTCCACTGTCAATCAATGCATGATTAGCAAATCCTTAGGAAATGCAGCCTGTATTAGGCATTGTGCTTCTTTGAACAGTCTTCAGGACTTACAATATGTTCAAGTTGTGGGTGCAACCAAACAAGATGACAGAGGTGGCCCTTTCCCTCTGGTCTCCTCTGAGTCTGCAGAAAGCCTAGGAAGTAGAACTGTCTTTGAGGAGGTGGTGCTTGCAGTCAGGCAGGGGGCATCCCTGCTTCTTGTCTCAGCCTGAAAAATATGTACCTAAGGAAGGGGCCCAGGAACCATCTTCTTTTTGATATTTGCCAAATTGATCAAATTGATATGTCTGTATAAATAGCATCTCACTAACTGTTTCAATTTACATTTATTTGATTACTGTGGGACTGAACACTCCATATAAAAGGGCTCAAGGTAGAAAAAGCTAGATGTAGGTAGTGAATATGAATGCAATTTACATATAGTCTGTCCTCTTTTTGATACTTAACTTTTTCTCAGTAATCTGTGCTTTCTCAAAAAAATGGAAATACATATCCTGCATGCCAATGTACTGATAGCAAGGTCTAGGAAAGCAGAAGATGTAAGAAAAGGAGGAAAACTAAGCTTTCTCTGCAGCAGATTCACTCCCAGCCCTTAGTCCCCCATCCTCTCCCCTGTGCATAAAGCTGAGAGAATGTACACATTAGCTTGGATTCTGGGTCTGTCATATCACCACCCGGGACCTCAGTTTTCCCACCAATAAAATCAACAACTTGCATCAAATTGCAGACACTAACACTGGGAAGGAATTGAGAGAGCATCCAGTGGAAACTTCCCCTTTACAAATGCAGACCCTGAGGCTGGGTGAGAGAATGTATGGCCAGAGCTACCATGGGACGTGCGAGTGGGTTGTCCTTCCTCTAACTTCAGCTCCTGCTTTTTCGGTTTCCCAGCAACCTGTCTGCCATCAGATATGGAGCCAGGTGTGGCCACACCCTTAGTTATTCACCTATCAGGAGTGATAACATGCCAACTAGCCCATCTTAAAGGATTCTACTTTATGAAGCCAAAGTTCCACTCTTTTAAAAGTGATCGATAGACTCCTGGCATGAGAGATTTCTTAATCATGAATAAACCTGGGGATGGAGCCCTCCCAGGGCTTATTTAAATAGATGGAGCAGGTAATAGTTCACTTGGGTTCGTTTTCCAGTTTTTAAAGTGCCGTTTCTTTTCTAGAAGAATCAATTTTTAAGCTATTAACCCAGCTCACACCAGACATTTTTCTTGTGGTTTGGTTTATTCTGGTTGTTACTTAAGTCTCCCCAAAGGAAAGCACCAGGAGAGCATATGCCTGTGCTCAGAGATCCTGCTGTAGTTACTGCACATATTGGAGAAGGGTTGGCATCATGGAAACGGGGGGGTTGGGGGACCTCAAAGACCAGCGCAAGAAGGTCTCCACTGTTAACTGGAGGAACATCCTTTACCCCTGGGTCTCATCTGTTCAAAGAAAAAGTTTAAACAGCCTGGCCCAACCCCCCCTGCTCAGTGCTGATGGGAGTGTAAATTGGTGCCACGTTGCTGGAGGGCAATTGGGCAATTGCTATCAGGATTTAAAATTCCCATCCCCTTGGGACCTGCAACTTTGCTTCTATCCTACAGATTTACTCATGAGTTCAAAGTGACATTGTTCAAGGATGGTCACCGGAGCATTGTTTGTGACGTCAAAGCATTTGAAAACCACCTGAATCAGTAGAGGATCAGTCAAAGAAGTTGTAGCACATCCATTCGAGAGAGTACTCAACTATTAATAAGAGTGAGACAACTCTATAAGAAATGATTTGAAATGATCTCCAAGGAAAGGAAAAATCTAGATGCAGATCAATAAGTGTATGACTATGTTAATTGTTTAAAACAAGTATATATGTAAAATATGAATTCATAGACTTTCTTTGGAAGAATATTCAATAAATTGGCAACGGTAATTGCCTGTGGGACAGGCTACTAGGGATGGGCTCTGCTCAGCTGCTCAATCCGTTCCTGGTTTTGTTTTTTTTTTTCCTCTTCTTTTTTTCTTTTTGGCTTTCCATGGTGTGTCCTGTAGCATTTTCTGTCACTTTTACCTCCTCTTGTTCAGCTCCATCATCTCTCCCTCCCCACTCTGCCACCCTCCAAGCTGCCTTTCCTTCCCATGGACCACTGAATTAGTGACACACCTTGGACTAGCCTTGTCCTTGCAGAGACAGGTGTACCAGCCTTGCACTTGTGATTCTAGGTAGACCATGGGTTCTAGTCCCAGCTCAGCCCCTTACCAAGGGTTCATGGACAAGCCTCTTCACTTCTGAAACTGAGGGAGGTCTTGCATCTTGCATACTTTTCTCACTGATCACTGTGGAATACTTCACAGTTGTAGAGGGGCTTCAAGTGACAGAAAGAACATAGACAGGCAACACTCAACCACACACCTGTGGATAGGTGTGGGAGGTGGGCAGGTTCAAACATTACCAAGGTGCCGGGTGGAGACGTGCCACATAAGCTGTAAAGAACTTGGCAACTCTCAGGAAGCAGCACCGTGATTCTTACCAGGCACTGATAGAAGCTCCAAGGGCTGAATGAGTGACCCAGGTGCTGCCCTCCTGCCCTGGGTGTGGCTCACTTGGCGTGCCCTGACCTTGTCCCTGTCTCCTTCCAGGTGACACTGAAGTACTCCCTGGTGGTCGTGCAAGGGCACCTGGTCTCAGAGGGAGTCCTGCTCTTTGGCCGCCAGCACTTCTACATCTGCGAGAACTTCACACTGTCTCCCGTGGGTGACGTCTACTGCACCCACCACTGCTTGTCCAAGTGAGTTCTCCTTTTCTTCCAGCAGGTTCTTTCCTGCCCGGCTGCCCCCTCTCCCACTCACCCCATCTTGTCCTGACTGTGGGCTTAGGTTGCACTTGAAACTGAGCTGGGAGATAAACAGACGTGTCTTAAGGCATATGCATCCATGGCTTGGTTGCATAGCTGAAATCCAGAATGGATGACAATTTCACAGTTCCTCAGGCCTCAGCTGATCTGGAGTGCATCACAGGACAGAGGGGCTTTTCCTCGGATTAGTTAGGTATATTGGATCTGTTGTATCATCAATGGGCAAGAAAACCTAACCTTTACCCAGTGGTTCTCTAACTAGCTTATATCAAAATCACCTGGAGGGCTTGTGAAAACAGATTGTTCAGCTTCAGCCCCCACCCAAGCTTCTAATCCAGAAGGTCTTGGTGGGACCCAAAATTTTAACAAGTTTCCAGCTGATGCTGACGCTGCTGGTCCAGGGCCACACTTTGAGAACCACTGTTTTGGACTATTGACAGAGGAACCAGTCTTACCCATCAATAAGTAAGTTTAACTCCCAGTCTTAATATTTCCAGACTATGTCAGGAAGCAAGAACTGAAGGAGTGTGGAAGAGTAGATTGCAGCCCACCCTCCTTTGATTTAGATTTGCTTTAAAATGCTTGGCATTTTTTTTCTCTGCTAATTTCCATCATTTATTCATACCAATCATTCACCGATTACTGCAGGTCTTTCTTTGCTTTTCCAAGGCAGGAGGGGCATAATTAATACTTGGCACGCTCGACCCATCTTATTGCTCATGTTTTATTGATACTGATCAATATGGACAATGGATCTGCAGACTTCCCTTTCTGAGAGATGATGAAAGCTTTCAGCTCCACCTATATGCATGGTGTGTCCATGTGATGACTTGCATAATCTATTGCTTCACTCTTCATCTCTGGTTGAAATCAGGTTAATGTTAGACAGAGCTTATTGATTAGGTAAATTGTGTTTATGAGGTGCATCTAATCATGATCAAATTGACTACATCTGCATTTCTAATAGAAGCCCAGTTGTCATGTTGCAGGTAGTTATTTGATTTGCAATGAGAAAGGAGACTTCCTATTGTCTGGAAATGTACTTTCTAGAGTGCAAGTGGGAGTACAGTGAGAACAAATTACTACTCTGGAGTATCACTTGGGAACTACATAGGTAATTTTAGTCACCATACTTCAAAGAAAGGTTTGTTAACTAGACTTTCTCTCCTGGGACTTGTACACTGCTTTAAGAAACTGCTGACATTTACATAAATGTGGTTCTCAGAGAAGGGCTATTACATCATTCCACATCAATGAGGAGTAAGTCTTACTTTCACCATGGAGACTAAGGAAGATACATAAATAAGCCTGTTAAAAATAAAGCCAAGTCAACCCTGAAGTGTTTCTCTAAAAGACTGCCATCAAATTGAGTACAGTTGAGCATTAGACCTTGAACGAAGCTCTCTGATGCACCATAAAAATATCCCAAATAAAAACTCAAGAACGCTGCAAATACTCCATCGGTGATTAGACTGGTCTACTTGGGAACTTTCTTCAGAAACTAAGAAACTTCGAGGATGGTTAGATTTTGCTTGTAGTGGGATCCTTTCTTGGCTGAAGAGGGGCAAATGAGGCTGTCAAGCTCATAAGTTACAGCATTTGATTCATTTGGAAGGACCCAAATTACCCAATGAGTGTGCCTTTAATCAGATACTTCCTCCAAATCAGTCAGCAATTTTAAGGCATCATTTCCCTGTTTAACTCAATTCAACAGGTGTTTATTGAAAATCGATCTTGTGCCAATCAACTGTGCTAGACTTCACTGATACAATGAGATGAATCTGATATGCTCAGTCCTGCTCTCAAGGGGCTCAGTTTGGCACAGACTTTATGATCTAGTGGATGATTCCAGGTATAAATTCTGGCAATAACTGGGTAACTTCAGATATGGGGCAAATCAAGATATATTTCTTTTCTGAAAGTCCAGGTCAACCACTGTCACAATTTACATTTAGCTGACTGTGGTTTCCCTAGTTAAGAATATTAAAAGTCATATGACCACTGGACAATTTGCATTTATTGTGATGGCTGTCATGGAAAAGAACTGTGAACAGCATCCTATAAACTATAGCAACAGCTATAGAAGCTAAAGAAGATGGATCTGCTGCCCTTTTCTACCCACTGACCTTGGAGGCCTGAACTCAGGCTTATTGCCCAGAACTTGTAGAATGCAGAGTTTGCAAAGAGACTCAGTCACAGCTGGGTGAATATTGCTACATAAGACAGAGCTCCAATGTGGAATTAAATCAATGAACTAACTCAATTTTATCGTGTATAATTCAGCCTTCCCGAGGATTTGGGTCTGTATGAGGAATTTCTGCCCTAAATAGCTATTTCATCCCTACAAGCAGGAAAGAAATGGCCATCTTTCCTCTTAAAAGCCCCTTCCCATTTTTGAGAGCACTTTTCATTGTCATCCAGTGTTACAGAATCCTAGGTTGCCAAATTGGTCTGCAAAGAGTAAACTGAATGGGAGGAGTTAGTGGGGAGAGATACTTAAAAGCAGGGGAGTCTTTCAGCCTCAGAGGAGGAAACATGATTGTTGAAAGAGCTTGGATTTTACACCAGAAGGCCTGGGTTTGAACCCAGGTCCCACCTCTCCAAGACCACAGGACCTTGGAGAAGTCACATCTCTCTGCAGTGCAATTTCCTTTTTTATAATATGGGGGTCACAATACCAGATGCCCAGTGAAGACTCATTATGAGGACTGAATGAAACAAAGAAGGTCCATGAAATGATGGCTGTGGAAGTGCCGGCAAGCTATGGAGCAAGATGGCCATATGAGTCCATCCCCAGGGGTGTGGACAGCTTAGTGCAGGTGCTGAGGACAGACAGCCGTGAGCAAAGGTCTCTGTCCCAAGCACCTGCTCAGAGTCTGCTGGGGAAAGAAATCAATCAAAGATGCAGCAAAGAGGCCATGGATGATGTCGTGGTTCAGGTAAGCAAGGGCCACGGGAGTACAGAGAAGCTGTTATTGTCATTTCCCCTGGTATCTTGACTTGTGATACTGTTTGCCCTAGGCCAAGGATAGGAAACAGAATTGCCACCATGGCCCCACTTAAGTCAGAGAAGCTTAGGGAAGCTCAGTTTAGACCCAGAAAGATTCACTAATAACGGACAAAGCTTCTTGACCAGGAGCAGGTTTGATTTAAAGCATCCAGGCAGAAGCATCCTGAACCCAAATCACATTTTGTATTTGATCACTCTTACAGCAAAGTGGTTCTGGTAGCCCAGAGCTGAGGGCCCAAAAGGGTCTTTTGGGGGAGGGGCAGGAGGGGTTGTGAAGGGCCTGAGTTTGCCTCCCCCAGGTCCAGATGGGCAAGGGGCTAAACCAAGGGCCTTGGCCTGTGTCACACACAGGAAAGTCCCCTTCTGCCTTGCTTCATGTGTAAGTCCAAGGTCATAACATGATAAAAGCTGGCCCACCACCACTGGACATGGTGCATGCCAAACCTACCATGCAACACCATGTATGCTGGACCACTACTACTGGCCCACCAGCACTGGACACAGTGCATGCTGAACCCACCATACAACACCAAGTATGCTGGACCATCACTGGATATGGTGCATGCCATATCCACCATGCAACACCACAGAGGCTGGACCATCACCACCTAACACTATGAAGTTTGGCTCACCACCACTAGACATGTTGCATGCCAAACCTACCATGCCACACCATGCAACACCACCACCACATAACACCATGAAGGCTAACTCACTACCACTGGACACAGTGCATACTGAGCCCATCATGCAGCACCATAGATGCTAGACCACCACAACTGACTCTTAACTGGGGAGTCCTGCTGAGCTTATAAGGGCAGCAGCCTGAACTCTGAGCTCACCCCCCAGGCATAGCAAGGAGCCCCTCAGGGCCAAGGGGGCAGTGGGGAACACCCTTGGAGCTGGGATCAGAAAGAGGAGAACCACAATCTCCTCACTTTCTGCCCCCCACCCCAGCCACCTTGAGCTGGGGCAGGGAAGACCATCGTAGGGCAGGAGCTCTGCCATCTCTTGGCTTACTGGGTCTGCAGTGGGCAGGCAGGTGTCCTGAAGGGGCTTTTTAATCATAATATTTGTTGTCACCTACACCATTTAAAATGACTGCTCAACTCCAATTGTTCAGAAATGTAACTATGACAACCCAATTTTATTTCTCAAACACCCATTTGTACTGATGGTGAAAACTTCATCTTGTTACCTTGAGGTATGTTGGTTACTTCCAGTGTACAAATTGTTCTCTTTGGGACAAATATTTTTCAAATATTTAGGGAGGTCCTCTCTCCTCTCCTCTCACCTTCTTGCCAAGAGGGCTCATTCTGACATCGGGCAAGGGTGCCTGGCCTGGCCAGACCATCGTCAGCTTCTCTGGCCTTCGCTACAATGTTGCTGGCAGCGGCTCTGGGCATGATGCACTGGCATCCACTGCTGATGCCGTGGTCATCGTCTTCCAGCCACCAGCCCTTGCAGCCTGCTGCCCACCCTGTGGGAGATCTGGATTCTTTGCCACTTTCTCCCATGCCATGCTAGACCCACAAATGCATGGCTGACCCAGCCTGGCTTCTTATAGAAGCCGTCATCTTTCTGCTTTATGTTCCAGGGAGGAAGCCCTGCAGGCCTGAAATTTCTCCAAACATGACTGAGGTTTCTCTTTCATTTACCCCCTCTCCCCACCACCCCTTCACTCATTTTTGTAAAAAAAACTTTTAATTTTAAAATAATTTCAAACTTATAGGACAGTTGCAAAATAAAGCAAATCCCACACAGAATTCAAATGCACGCCCCCACCCAGATAACCAGATTCATCAACTTTAAACATTTTGCTGTGTTTGCCATATTGTTCTATCTATCCATCCATCTATCCATTGATCTATTTTATAAACCTTTGAGAGGAGATTGTATACACCACGTTCCTTGAACACAATACTTCCCACGTACACTTCCTAAGAACAAGCAATATTCCCTTATGTAACCACCTTAAGCACACTTATCAAATTCAAGAAATTTAACTTTGATATAAAGCTTGCAGTCTGTTCTCCTGTTTTTTTCATATGTCCCAATAACGTCCTTTTGGGACTTTTCTCCTCCATTATTAGATCCAGTCTAGGATCATGTATTGCATTTATATGCTACTGTCTCTTTAGTCTCTTTCTCTTTTTGTAAATTGTGGAAACATATACAACATGAACTTTCCCATTTCAGCCACTCCCAAGCACACCATTCAGAGGGTTTAGTCACATTCACAATATTGCACCATCATCACCACCATCCATTATCACAACTTTTCCATCACCCTGTACAGAAACCTCACATCCATTAGGCATTAACTCCCATTTCCCCTCTTCCCCACCCCACCCCTGGTAACCTGTAATCTATTTTCTGCTCTAAAAGTTTGGATATTCTAGCTATTTCATATACATGGGATCGTACAATATCTGTCCCCTTGTGTCTTACCTATTTCACGCAACATGATTTCTTCAAGATTCATCCACGTAGGAGCATGCATCAGAACTTCATTCCTTTTTAGGGCTGTGCAAATATTCCATGGTATGGATAGACCATATTTTGTTTATCCATTCATCAGCTGATGGGTACTTGCCTTGCTTCCACCTTCTGGCTATTGTGAGTAATGCTGCTGCAAACATCAGTGTGCAAATATCCCTCCACCTGTTTTCAACCCTTGAAGGAGCAGAGGTAGACGGAAAGCCTGTTCAGGCACCCCTCAGTGTCTGTAAATGTGGTCTCATCTCTGAGTCATTTCTTGCCTCCCACAGATCATTCTTCTGGGCAGGGAGAGGATTCTCATAGGGTCACATATTTTCTCCCCTCTCAGGTTTTTGCATGAGCTCTATGACCAGTCCTCCAAGCTTGCTTCTTGCCACTCGAGGCTTGGCTTTTGGAATTCTGAGAATACCACCCTCTATGCGTTTTCTCACTCAAGCCTGCTTCTTGCAAACCAAAATGAGCCTTGACTTTCTGACTTCTGCTGTGCAATGAAGAAATCTGCTCAGAATTCTTTAGGTTCAGTCCATGTAGAAAGCTCTCAGAGCTGCCAGAAATGTAGGGGAAATGGGTCGAGGACACAGAAGAGACACATGGCTTAATACCAGAATATTACCCAACAGCATCCATACTATCCCCAGTCCCACTCACCCTCAGGCGAGGACACCTTATAACAGGGGTCCCTGGGAGCCTTGCCTGGGTGCACTGAGCAAGGGGGCTCTCTCTCATTGGCCCCCACAGCCTCTTTGGTGGTCTCTCTGCTTTCCTCATTTGAGGGATTTCTGACCTCCCCTAGCTTTGGCTAGCAGGCAATCTTCACAGTCATTAGACTTCCCTCTCTTAGTGTCCTCTCTTCCCACCAGTGTGGCACTTCCCAACCCAGAGAGGAAGGATCTGGTTGGCAATGTCCCTTGCCTTAGACACAGGTCACACCTGACCCAGGTGAGCTGGGCCATCCTCTCAGCCCTGGCCCAGGGAGCAGTCTCCTGACTAAGGCATGTGGGCAAGGCAGCCATCCTGGGGCTCCCACTGCCCACTGCTGGGGACAAGTGCAACCACAGGAGCCCAGGGGACCACTCAGGAGCCAGGTCTTAGTGGTCCCACTCTCAGGGAGGAGAGGAGAGAGGAATTCACCCCAGGTCTCTGCCCTGGCTCCTGGTCCTGCAGTTGAATGGTTACCTCCGCCACGAAGCCCTCCCTGAGTACCCCATACTCAGTACTGTCCAGGAAGCCTTCTCACACTCACCCTTGCATCCTGTGCCAGAGTCTGTCGGGAAGCTGGAGTGCTCCTTCTTGTCCCCCCACCCGTCAGGCTCGGAGGCCTCCCCTGCACCTCAAGGTCGGGCCCTTGTCCCTGTACCTGCAGCTCCTGATGGCAGAACTGACCTGAGCAGTGGTTGGGAGGGATTGTCAGACGGCTGGGCGGCTCGCTTCTAAACTGGCAATGACCTCGGCACCCTGCGTGTGACCCCGAGGCTGGGGCGGGGCTCCGGGGGCAGGAGGGGGAGGAGCCTGTCGGTGGGCAGCCCCCTGGCGCGGACGCCTGACCTGCGCACTGTGTTTGGTTTTCTTTTCAGCATCAGCGACCCCTTCATTTTCAACATGTGCAGCAAGGACAGGTCCTCCGACCATTATTCGTGCCAGCGCCACAGCTACGCCGACCTCAGGGACATCCGCCAGGCGCGCTTCCTCCTGCAGGTGCGCGCGGGGACGGGCAGAGGAGGGCCGGCTCGTTCAGGGGCCAGCGGTCCGGGTGCCACGAGGCCCCGGGGGTCACCTGAGGACGCACCCCGCGCCCCCTGCACGCCGGCGCCACCGAGCGCCTTCCTTGCACCGTGTCTGTTATGGTTGCCTGTGGTCCCTTCCACCTTGGGGCTGACTTCTTGCCAGACTTTCAGGGGGTTCCCTTGACTGCCGGGTGCCCTTGCTGACCGTGTGCTGTGATACTCCACGGAGCTGCCTTGGGGACGGAAGAATCCAGAAACGGC
Source organism: Bradypus variegatus (assembly GCA_004027775.1). Classification (NCBI taxonomy): domain Eukaryota; kingdom Metazoa; phylum Chordata; class Mammalia; order Pilosa; family Bradypodidae; genus Bradypus; species Bradypus variegatus. The sequence goes on along the minus strand of PVKY010002113.1, from coordinate 6,848 downwards.
GGCACTGAGCGTTGAGTGCCCATCTGCCCTGTTCTGGAAGCATCCCAGCCACCCTGCCTGCCCAGCTCAGGCTGTGACCCCGTGTGGGGGCCTCCTCCGTCCCCTCTGGCCCTTCTCCCTCACCTCCAGGCTCATGAGCGCCCTCTAGGCCCAGTGGCTGAGGAATCTCTTGTGTCCCCAACAACCGGGTATCCCAGAGCCTCATCCACCATCTCCAAGGGCTTACCCAGGAAGAAAACAGAAAAGGTTCCTTTCAGCCAGTCACAATCGCAGCCACTTCACTTGTAAATCGCTCGGTTTAGAAACACCATCCCAGTGGCAAGGGGAGGAGGGAGAACTGGGGTGCCCGCTGGCCATCTTGCCTTTGTCACCCCAACCTCGGCACTAGCAGAGCCCCACCGTCTCCACCCCAAATGGCCTCCCAGGAGGCTGGCAGAGCACAGAGATGAGAAGAGGGACACTGATTGAGGGGGAGGGGAAGGAGGCAGGCCCAAGATCCCCCCTCCCCCTCCCCCAGCATCTCTGTTTCTGCAAAGGCCATCAAGGGGGAGCTTGGCCCTAAGGTAGATGTTGGTGCCTTCTTTTTATAAGTTTATTTGCCGTGTCTGCAGCACTTTAATTCCTCCTGTGATCCTCATGCAGGCTGATTTGCTCTGAAATTGAAGCTCAGGGATACCTCTAGGGGAGCTAGCTCCAGAAAGACCAGCTGCCTTGCTGACGCAGATCCAGCAAGCTGCTCCTTGACTTGGCAAATGATTCATCCTCTGCCTCCCTCATCATTGCTTCTCCCTACCAAGGGCTTGGGTCTCATTTTGCCTGCCCAGATGTGCTGCTGTGCCAGAATGCCGAGTGGGGAGGAAAGGGTAAGGGAGCAGCTCCTAGACCTGGGGTGTCTGTGCATATAGTGTGGGCTCCGGAGGCTGGCCACTGTGGGCTCAGACACGGCCAGCCACTTCGGCATGTTAGGGCCCCTCTCTGGGCTTTGGTTTCTCCATCAGTCTATAGGAGATGGTGACTTCTTTTTTCCAAATATATATATCTCACTTGGAACCTTTTTGGGCACATAGTAAGTACTCAAAATTACTTTTGATGGTTATATGTCTACCTTACAGGTTATATATGATACCAAATAGGTGTTAGTGAGTTTCTTTTTCCCTAGTAAATGGTGATGGCTTCCAGATGGCTGCTTAGCCTGACCGCGGTGGAAGCCAGAAATGGAAGGGTGTGTGCACAGCCAAGTGGGGGGTGGGTGGGGGGCTTTGTGAGCAAGCCCTGTTTGTACGGGTCCTGGATTCCCCCAACAGAAAGGACCGAGCCAAGACATTCCAGCTTAGCCAGAGCAAGTGTATCCTTCACAGATTCTCCATTCACCATCTGCTTTGCACATTTTTTATATTTCTTATTTGTAGAAAACCTAATAATCTGGGGCTCTTATGTACACCAGCAGAGGAGAGGGGGTTGGCAGTAGCATTGCAGAGCTCTGCCCTTGGCTCAGGAGCAAACTTCATTTCAGCTGGGGAGAAGTGGGACATGGCACAGTTACTGGGTGCAGTAGCTGTGTTTGTACATTTATGTAGAGATGCTGTTGGTGAAATGTCCAGTGATCTGAGAATAGATACACCTAGGCCTATCTTTTCCCCATATGTCCCTCCTTGTCCAGGCCCCAGCCCTCCCTCCATCCTCAGGAATTCTCTCTCTCTGTCCTCATTTCTTCCCTGAACACTTTCCTTATGTGGGCTCACTCTATCCCTTATACTAAGTCTTTTCCTTATGTAACATAGAAATAGAAGGAGGGAGAGATGAGGGAAAATAAGAAAAGGAAAAAGGAAAGGAAATCACACTGTCTTTTCATTAGGCCTTAACAAAATAACTTTGAGCACTAATAAGCCACATCAATATGGCAAAGCAGGCATGCCTTTTAAGTCTGCAGCTATGTGTGGGTGCTGTCCACTTTGGGAGTTGTACTCACCCAACTAGCTCCCCGCATGTTGCTGGGGAATTACCCCAAGACTCAGGAGACGGAGCCCAGAGCAGGAAGTGAATGTGTCTGTAGTGTCACCAGCAATTTTATCCCTTGGTCTGTTCACACCTTGTCCTGCTCCCCACCTTGCCCAGGGAGTGGTGCTCTAGCTTCCTGCTGGAGCCAAGGGAACTCTGAGCTCCTTACCCCTCCCCACCCTCCGACCTGCTCTGCGGAGTCTTCTGTCCATGTGTCCTGCTGGGCTGTCTGACAGACAAATCCAAATGGCCCATTCCCAGCAGCTCCAACTTCTGGGGCGTCTTCATGGATACCTGGGTATTCCCTCAAGGAGACACCAGGGGCAATAAAAGGAGTTTCTCTTTCTAGGACATCGCCCTGGAGATCTTTTTCCAAAATGGCCATTCCAAGTTTCTTGTCTTCCACAACAGTGATCGGAGCAAGGCCTTCAAAAGGTAAGAGGAAATCTGCCTTTTTGGGGGGATCATGACCTGAGAGCAGAGGAACAGAAATTTCTCGGCTCTGCTCTCAGGAGGAATGTTCTCAACCCACAGCGAGCAGGATTTAGGTTAGGCATGAGGGAGAATTTCCTGACCCAGAGAACTGGTGAATCATGCAACAAAGTATGGAGAAAAGATCTGGAAGCTCCCTCCCTGAGTCGTGGGAAATAGGCTTCATTTTCATTGACTGGAGTGGTTTAGGACAGTAGTGACTGAACGGAGAAAAACTTGCAAATATGTAACATATTTAATAAACTGGCCAAATGGACCTTCCAGAATTTTCTGGCTTTATTTCCTTATTTCCAAGTAATTTTTATTTTTTGGCTAAATCTTTCTTTTGAGTCCCAGGTGCCTAGTTTACTTGTTCCAATTGCATATTTCATTGGAAAGAATTGCAAACAATGGAATTTCCTACTTACGCATTTTTTTTTAAGAGAGAAGGCTGCATTTTAGTGGAACTTCTCTTACTCCAAATAGATTAGTAAATGTTAGAAATTTAAGCCAGTGTCTATATTTTTAATTCTATGGTTACTTATTATTAGCATTATTATTAAAGTTATAAATAGAAAGATATGGGGTAGAACATCTAGAAAAGACAGAAAGGAAGGCAGTTTCCTGCTCATAAACAGACCACACAGAAAGTCGGATTAGCAAAGAATGGGGGTAGTTATGTCCTGCTCCATTTTGGCTGGAAATTCTAAAATAAGACTTGACACCCCTGTCCTGGGAAACCCTGTTTTTATGGGGTTGATGTTCAGAGAGTTTGGCCATGCCTTCACTATGGCCCTGGCCAGGAATTGGCAATAGGACCAGCTGATGTGTCCAAGGGGCAGGGACAGAATGAGAAGACAACTGCCCAGAGAGGCTGTGGATGCTCACCTTTGTCTCAGGTGGGCCTTGTAATGAGGTTCTTCGAAGGGCATGTTTTACTGCTTCCGAAAATTGTCGACATTCAGTTTAGACCAAACCTAATAGGTAGATATGTAATGCTGTACTTTAGATTCATCTTCCCCTGGTGCTTTCCATGTATTAAACAGGTTTTTTCAGGTCAATATCGAAATCTTGTACATCTCTAGCTCAGGTAGTAAATGTTGTCGGATGTAAACTCCCTACCTGCATCATAGCGTGCTCAAGGAGTGTTCAATGAAGATGGCATTTGTCTCCAGAGTTGGTACTGAAATCAGCAACTGAAATGTCAGGTGGTTGGCACAGAGGAGGTACCTAAAAAATGTGTGCCTCGTAATTTTTGTTGTACTGTTGTCATCATTAGAGTGCTGAGAGGTGCCTCTGAGGTGGGGCTGGTGTTCATCACTTAGAGGCCCGATGTGGTATCAAGGGGCGAGAGTGGACTCTGATGATAAATTATCCCTTCACTTTCTGTTTTAGCTTCTACTCTGCCCAGCCCAGCTTGAAGGGGAAAAGCATCGCAGAGGACTCCATTAATATAAGGTGACAAGGCAGGCCTGGGTCCTGGTGCTGGCCTTGCTTTGATTTTCTTCATTTACCTGAGCCTATTCTAAGGAATTCATGCAAAGAGCATGTTTGTATGATTCCCTCTTTGTTTAATTTTCTGTATTCTGTCTCCATATATTCTTCATCCCACTCTTGAAGCCCTTTTGGCCAAGTAAACCTCTAAGAACAGAGTAGAGTCCCACATGCTTTATGTTCTTTAAAAAACATGGCAAGAAACAGCCCCCTCTCTGCTGGTGGCAGTTGAAGCAGGTTGCTGTAAGAGGTATCAACCCCTGCCCCTCCTTGGGGGTCAGGTGCTCAGGTGGAGAAGTGTGAAAAATCTAGGTCTGCCCTTCATGCACCCAGAATCTTGAATGCTCCGAAGGACGGATGATGGTATGACAATCAGATATTAATTTATGAACCCCTGATAAGAGGCAGTTTTCCCAGTGAATGAAAAACTTACTGTGCTGTACCCAGAGCCACCCGTTTTGAGTACCCTGGTCTCTGGAGGGCCAATTCACAATCTGTAGGTGCTTTTACTTAAGTTAGGAGCAAGAATATCAGTAAAAGAAGGCAGTTGTTAGTTTTCTCTAGGAGTGTGTGGGGACGTGAGGGTGAGGAGGAAACGTGTCTCCAGGAGTGATATTCAGATTATTTGTAATGTATGGAATGGATACCACCAATTCATTCACAATTATTTATTTATAGCTTATCACATGTGCTTATTATGTGTAATGTTTGCTGCTTGACTGAGCAAAAAACAGAAAAGTGAAAAAAATTCCCTGTTCTTCTTTCCATATTGAGTTTACAGTCTCATGAGAGATACAGTGAGTAAATAATCTAAATGATTAAAATAAAAAATATGGATGTGTTGGGTAATGGTAAGCATTAAGAAGGGAAAAAAACACAAATTAGATGGAGGTGGGGACTGAAATCTTAGATGGGTGGTTGGAGAAGCCCTCATCAAGAAAGAAATTTTTGAATTAAAGACCTGAACAAAGCAAGCTGTTTAGATAACTGGGGGAAGAGCATTTCCAGCTGTGGGGACAGCAAGTGCAAAGGCCCTGAGGCATGGCTGAGGCCAGCGTGGTTGGGGTGGAGGGAGTTAGTGGAAGGTGAGGTGAGAAAGGTGGCAGGTGCTTGTTTGTGTAAAGCTTGGTGGAGTGGTTCATGGTGATGGCTTTGGCTTTTACCCTACATAAGCAGGAAGCATTGGGGTGTTTCAAGCACAGGAATGATGTGTGCTGGCATATTTTAAAAGAATCATTGTGCTTCTGTACCATGAATAGAACTTAGTGGGTCCAGGGCAGAAACCAGGAACCAGGCAGGAAGCTACCGCAGTAATCCAGGTGAGATATGACCGTGGCTTGGACCACAGGGAGATGGCAGCAAAGATGTGTGAAGTGGTCAGATTATGGACTTGCTTTGAAGGTGCATCTGATGGGATTTGATGACAAATCAGGTGTGGGGCGTGTATGTGTGAGAGAGGACAGAAGGTTAAGACCAAGGATTTAGGCTTGAGCAGTCAGACAGTGAGATGGGGAAGAGCAAAGGAAGAGCTACTTTCGGCCATCAGGAGCTCTGTTTTGGATTTGATAATTTCAAGATGCTTGTTCTGACATCTAAGTGGAGGTGGCACAGAGGCTGTTGGATGTATGGATTTGGAGATTAAGGGAGAAGTTCAGGTATGAAGTAAATTTGGGTTAGTATTTAAAGGCATGAGACTGAGTGACATCACCAAGAAAGTGAGTGCACATGCATAAGAAGTCCAAGGACTGTGCCCTGGCGCACACTAACTCTTAGAAGTCAAAGAGAAGGGGAGGAGTTAGCAAGAGAGATTGAGAAGGAGTAGCCAAAAAAGTAGGAGAAACTATAAGTGTGGCAGATGTCCTGGAAGCCAAGGAGACTGTTTAAAGGAGGTTGTCAACTGTGTTGCTGATCAAATACTGCTGACGGGCAAGTGAGGTAAGAACTGAGCCAAGACCACTGAACTTTGCAACATAGAGATCACTGATGACCTTGAGAAGACCAGTTGGAGTGGATACCAGCAGGGGCTCCCTGCTGTGCTAGGTATTACTCCTTAGTTGATAGATTGTGGGTAAGTCCAGGGAATCCCAGGGGGATAGTCCAGGAGTCCTGGACAGCAGTGGGTCACTGGGGGCAGAGTGTGTGTGTTTACCAACTGGAATGAACATATTTCCATAGTTTAACTAAGGTACGACCCTAATCGTGCATATTAACTGAATGGCAGCCCTGGGGAATCTTGTGTTGTTTATGTTCTACATAAATCTGATTAATACCCACTCTTGGATTTCTCAGTATGCTTTCAGTGCAAGCGGTAGAAAGCTGTTGCAAACTATCTGAAGCAAAAAGGAGCATTCATACCCTCATACACCTGGAAGGGCCAGGAAAGGTCTCCTGCTCCAGTAGGTACACAGAAAGCCATGTCAGTCCCTTTCTCAGTGAGGATTTCCCCTGGACTGGCTCTGTTCTTGGCAGGCTCTGCCCACATGGCATTACTGATGCCCCCAACAGCTCCAGGCTTTCAGTCACACCCTTAAGAATCCCACCACATGACAAACTCTCTGTCCTGGGAGTTTTAGTAAAAACCCCAGGCCTGATTTTCACTTGCATTTCATTTGCATTTCATGTTCTACCCATTCCAGAACCAGTCATAGCACTTTTGTTGTTCAGATCTGGTTGATGTGCCCACTGGCTTTTGGGGGTGGGGCCAGTCCCACCCAACAATATAGACCAAGAGAATCAAGTGTTATCAGAATAATAATAGTGAGTACTGGGGTATCAGTGGAAACACGTGGTCGTCCATTGCCCCGTGCTGAGAGCTGTCCCAGGGATCTCAGTGCTCGTGGGCTGCTTGGCCATTTTTTTCTCTACCTAGAATACTTGGCATCAAC
>PVKY010002112.1:0-27248 GCA_004027775.1 Bradypus variegatus | reverse complement strand
ATCTTGCAGGTTGGGGAGAGCTTTGGTGACAAGGCAGCCCCTGTCACCACAGGCACCCTGGAAGCTCCTACCTGAGCTGGGGGTAGTATGATGCTGTGGCAGCACATGGGCCCTGGAATAAAGGAGATGTGGGTTCACAGCCCAGCTCTGCCCTCATAGGCCAGGTGACTTTAGGAAGATTATTTATTCTTTTTTTTCAATGGGGAGTGTGCTGTACATTGGGTTGGGTTGAGAATTAGATGAGATGGTCTCTGTGCAGCACCAGCACACAAGGCCTGGCACATAGTAGGCTTGCAAGAATGACCCCTGTGGCATGCTTGGCCTGAGGGCCATGGAGTTGTGTGAATCTGTAGTCCTGTGAAGTCAGGCTATTGTCCCACCCACCCCCCTTCACAGGACAGGGAGCAGTGCAGCCCCTGCCCAGGCGTCAGTGCTGGGGATGGGGTGGGCCAGCAGCAGCCCTGGAAACACTCAAGCTTTACAGTCCCCCAGCAGGGTCTCTGTTCTCCTCCACTAGCTCAGGCCCTCAGCCCTCTGAGAAACCCTAAGCTTAAGGGAGCCAGGTGCCTTCATTTATAAAAAAAAAATAAAAATCTACCAATAAAGGGCGACTTTGTGAGGGGGTGGTGTGTGGTATGATTTTGCAAGCTCCATGCAATTTTATAGGCCCAGACACAGAGCAAAAGTGGCTCAGGGGCCATGGAAGGTTTTCCAGGCCTCCAGCCCAAGGGCAGGGATGGAATGGGAAAGTTCCCTCTTCCCTCATCCCTCTCCAACTGCAGAGCCAGGGACTGCCCTTGCTGCAGAGGAAGGGCTTTCTCCTAACATTGATAGGGGGTAAAGCTCACTGAGAATCAGATTCACAAAGGCTCCCCATATTAGAGCCAAATCCCTTCTCCACACTCCAGGCCTTATAAGCACATGGACAGCTTTTCCATGGACCTGGGATGGGAGCATTGGAGCCCCATGCGAGAACATTCCCAAATCCCAACACTCTGGGCGCTCCCAGGAATGCAGCCCCCTTCTCTGCCTCTCACAAAAACAATCGTGGGAAGTCATCGCCAGGAAAGCCAATAAACAGGACTGAAAATGCATCTATAAAATCTTCCATTTTTGTAACACACAAGACATCAAAAATTCAAAATACATAAGAAATGTGTCAACCCCCAAATATACTGAAAATGGGCAGCCTCAGCAAGACCCCAGTGCCTATCAGTGTTCCTAGCAGTTAAAAGAAATCAAGTTTTGATGAGCCAATACTTCAGTGACTTGGCCCTGCAGCAAACTGACGTTTGGAGAATTAACCTGGAGCCCCTACAGGGCTGAGCTCAGGGCCTGAGGCATAGAAGGGGCCCTCCCTGAGCCCCTCTGTCAATCCCTGTCCTGCCAGGCTCTGACACAAGCTCCCTTTTCATAGCACCCTCAAATGCAGTAAGGCCTCAAGGCACCCCAAGCCACTGCAGTTATGAACCAGAGGGGAGGGGAATCCTCACATAGGGAAACCCCCTTTTGAGAACCCCAAAGATAAAACCACTAAACTGGGATCAGAGAGTTATTCACATTTTGGAAAGTCTGAATTTTACCCCAGGGTCTTTTAAGGACTCCTAGGCCATTTAAAGTGGGGCTTAAATGAGGGGCTGCAGAGTGATGTTTATGAAATAACATGCCCATGTAAAGGCTGGACGGGTTCTCGGTGGCTGGAAGGTTCCATGGGGCCCTTTCTTCCCTTCAGTGCTGCTGTACTGCTTTCAACATAGTGTTTCATTTGTTATTTGCTTGTTTTTGCTTGTTTTTTAAGCAACAGAAGTTAAAATGGATCAAACTCACCTAAGCACCAACTTTAACATTCCAATCAAATTCATTACCAGTTCCTGACCCCAGCATTCTGGGCTCTCCCCCAAACCCCCCTAATGCCCACCATCCCTCCGCACTTACTTTACCTTCTAGTTTCTCTCTGACTCATCATATCATTTCTGACCCAGGCTTTCATCCCTGCCATTCTGTCCCCATGGATCACCCTTCACTCACCACCTCTCTCCTGTGTAAATCTTTCTCATCCTTCAAGGTCCATTTCAAACCTGCCTGCTCCACAAAAGCCCTCCTGCCACCCTACCCGGATGGGATTGCCTGCGGCCACCCTCTGAAATCCCAGAACTCCTGTGGGTAAGTCATGGAAGCACCCTGCCCAGCCCGCAGCCTTTGCTCCATCCCAGGCAGGGAGCGCTTGTACTGCAGACAGCCTTGGGCATCTTTGCAGCCCTGACAGCCCCTGCCCAGTGCCCAGCACAGAGTGGGCATCAGCAAGGGTTCAACCTGATGCTCTCAAAGGACTGTGCATATCAGACTAAAATAAAGCCCCAGCTCAGACCAAGGATGGCAACTTGGGCAAAAATACTTTTTACCCCAATTCAAATGCATTTCAACATGTGCTAGTTACTTTTGTTCCTCTACAGGTTAAACAGATTTAGCCTTTTTGTGGTAACTCAACAATATTTTTAAAGACCTGCTCCAAATGTTGTGTCTTCTAAGACAAAAATACAGGAAAAGAAATGTAAAAAATACTTCTGTTAGCCTAGCAGAAGGAGTGGCAACGTGCAACAGCCTTTTCCCTTTGATGCTGGACTTTCTGGCCACAGTAAACAGGAGCAAACCTGCCCTGCTCTCCACTGCGACTGAGCCTCTGCCAACACACAGTGGGAGGCACCCACCTTTGTGTAGAGGCTCTTTACTCAGCATCTCCAGCCCCAAGAGCTCCCCTTGCTGCCTCTCTCCCTCCTGCCCTCTCTCTCTCCAGCATCCACATCTGGTTTTCCTTCAGCACAAGTTTCACAATGGACAGATTTTGCACTTCGAGGATTTATGGCTCCTGCAGTCCCTCCTTGCTTTTGATATCATTCCATTACGTGCTTAAAATCTGGACCATGCTCTTGGCTCCAGGGAGCTGTTTATGACAATTCTTTTACAGCCTTAAATCGCTCACCATTAAAAATCTGGTCATGTTCAGAAGCAATCACTAGTTGCTAAGACAGAAAATTGCAACGTATCTCAGACGGTTGCTTGAAAAGCTTTTCTTTGTACGAGATGAATTAAGGCTGGTGTTGGTCTGGCAGTTAAATCTTACGAGCAACGTCTCTGACCCTGTCTCTCACACAGGCTGCAGAGACACTCAGGCAAATTAGTGACAACCCACACCCCAAATCTAATCGCTTCCTCCCTTCTACTGAGTTCCTTCCTTCATGCGCTTGCGATCCCACAGACAGAGGGGGTGGAAAAAACAAAAATACGCACCACAAACACTTCCCTCTGGAAAATAAACAGGTTGGAGAACTATCTTTTGGTTTCCATCTCTGCATTATGTTTCTCCGGAAGAGAAGACAGAGAATTCCAGGAATAAGGAGCCAAAGTGTTTAACCCCTTACCTTTATGTAAGGACTTCCCTTGACCTGTTCTAGAGATTTTAGGGATCTATTTTAGAATATTGGTTTCTCTTGCCCCCCAGCTCCCTCTCTTTCATCCTTCCCTTACCTAGAAGCCAAAGAGATCTTCCCCAAAGTGAAAGTTAATCATGTAGCTCTCCTACCTGAAGTCTTCCAAAGGGTCCTTGTTATGCAGGTGATGAAGCCGGGACTCCTTGGCCACCCAGATCAAAGCCCTGCATGATTTGGCCTCAGTCTACATATTCAAGCTGTGTCCGCTTCGGGCACCATGGCCCCTGCCTACACTCACAGGACTCTGTTGACCTACTGGGCTACCTAGACCTCCCCCATCCTGAGCAGTGGCCTTCACCCAAAATATCCTCCTCAATGGCTGCCTGCTCAAAGTCTCCCTCCTCCCTCTCCACTAGAGCATGGATGCCCCACTCCACCCTACAAGAGAGGCACAGTGGCCTACAGTGCCCCTGCCCAGGGGAGCTCCAGGTATGTGTGTCCGAGATCACTACAGAAGATTCCTCAGACTTGAAGGAAGGGTGGCCCCAAATCCCGCCACTTCCCTCTGGTGCTAGATGGGGGTTGTCAGTTAAAATGCAAGATGCCCAGTTAAATTTTAATTTCACATAAACAATGAATAATTTTTTAGTATAAATATTTCCCAAATATTGTACTGGTGTCCTGTATTTGGGTTTATTAAATCTGGTAACCCTGGGAACTCTGGGACACCCTCTGAGAAAGAGTGGAGGAGCAGATACAGCAGCCACAGGAGAGGAAATCAGCGGTGAGGCCTGGGCAGGACATCACAGGGGGTTTCCATGGACCCTCCTCCTAGGAGGTGGCATAGGGCTGTTTAGAGCAGGTCTCTAAGAGCCACGCTGCTTGGATTCAGATCCCAGCTCTGCCACGTCCTAGTTACCTTGGACAGGTTACTTAACTTCTCTGTGCCTTGGTTTCCCCATCTAAAATGCGGATAACCTATCTCCTATGGTTGCTCTAAGGATTAAATAAATTAACATCAGCACAGCACTTAGAACATTCCTTAACACACAGCAAGTGCTATCTAAGCATTTCATAAATAGAAGGTAAAGGGAAGTAGTTAAGCAACCCCACAGATGAGGGAGTGGGTCTAGTAAATGTAATCATCATCATATGTAATATTAATAACAGTAAAACAAGAGTGAACATTTATGAAGAACTGACTACGTGCCAAGACACTGTGCCGCATGCTTGTCCTGTATTAACCCATTTCATCCTCATCCAAACCTGATTATTATTATTATCCCCTTTTTACAGATGAGGAAGCAGACATGCAGAATGGTGGAGCTGGGAATCTAAAGCAGGAAGTCTCACTCCCTTACTCACCAGACTGTGCCAAACTGCAGAGCACCCAGCTGATCCACATTCACTCATTCACTGTCACTCATTCATTCATTCACCCCACTGTGTGCTGGGCCCTGGGCTCATGCAAGAAAGACACAGCACGATCCCTATGCCTTTTGGGGCTCGTGGATTGATGGGGGAGACCTCGAGCCAGCCCTTGCAAGGGTGAGGAGTGGTATTAAAGAAGGGAAGCACCTTCTGGGCAGAACAAGCAGTCAGCAGCTTGGTGGCAGCAGCTCGGAGCCAGCAAGAAACTGAAGAATAGGGCATTGGGCTGGAGCCTGGAGATCCGGGGCGGGGGGAGGGGAACAGGACTACAGGCCAGGGAGGGGCAACAACTGAGCCCAGGGGCTCGGAAGTGGGGGCTTTGCAGGGCTTTGCCAAGGAGAGAGGCCCAGGACCCTGCTGAGGTCATGAAGTCAGGGCTGGTGGGAGGAGGAGGCAGGGGGAGGTCTGCTGGGTGGGCTTGTGAGCTGTGCTGAGAAGAGGAGACGGCTCTGAAGATGGGGCACAAACCTTCACCATGGCCTCTCTTGAACCACAGAGGCCTCTGTCTGCCTCTCCTGCCAGCCACAGGCAGATGTGCCCATCACCCATCACTGGTAAGGGAAGTCAAGACTGCCCAAGGTTTTACTCTGGGAACTAAATGCTCCTATGTTCCTTTTATAATACGAACTTTGTGACAAACAGGAAAGCAAGGAAGGAACCTTTTAAAAGATGCCATAAGTCCCACCACTCAAAGAGAATGAAGCTGGTAGCTCTTTCTTCACCATCCTTTACACAGTGTTTGCTATTTTACATACTTGAAACCACAGCATTTACACAACCTTGCACTCTTTCTGTTTACTGCATAAGTATTTCCTCCATAGCATTCCACAGGCTTTGTGATTATGAGTCTTTGTACCAGCACGATATTTCATTTAGATCTTCCATTCTTCCATTGTTTATTTAACCAATCCCCTATGGTTAACTATTTTTACCAATCAATATTTTTGCATGTAGCATTTCTCTATTATCAGCTTTTTAAATACATTTTCTGAAATGAATTAACTGGTGAAATGATTTAGAATTTCAAATGCTCTTGATACATACTATAATATGATCTCCCAAAATCTTGTACCAATTTATATTCCCACCAGCAATGCTTAAGTGGTCCCTCTTTACTTTACTATTGCCAGCTTTGGATACTGCTCTTTACAATAAATATTTCTTCATTGGGTAGGACCAAAAACTAATGCCATGACACTGTAGCATTAATAAGCTTCTCCTTGATTGCTAATGGGGATGAACATTCTTTCACATATTGGTTAATAATTGCTTTTCTTTTTTCTTTTTTTTCCTGAATTGTCCTTTGGCAAAGACCATGGGTTTGGGCATTCTTTGAAAATATCTTTGCCTATGTTCTTCATATTGTAAGCATACTTGTCTGCAGTTGGATGTTGTTGAATGAATGAACCAATCAATTAATTGATGCTAATCAATGAACTGTCACATTTGCTGCCAGCGTTTCCTCCCCATATTTGGGGGGATCCCACCGCACTCTCAGTTACCCACCTGAGTGGAGGGGACCCCTGCTGCCAGAGGGCTGCCTTGAGCCTAATTCAACACTATCTGGATGCCCTCTGCTCCAGCTGGGCTTAAGTTGCCTGGGATTCCTAAACATTCCAAGTATAAAGAATAAAACCAGGAGGAAGCTGGGGGACACTTGGCCCTTCATCCTCCTCCACTACAGCTCAAGGCCCTGGGAGAGGGGTCGGTACGCAAGACTGAAGCTCCAGGAGAACCAGCAGAGAGGAGACAGCAGCATGCCTGGGGTTGAAAGAACTATAGGTGATGCCCAGAGAGAAACACTAGACCTCCAGGCAGGGAGAGGGGCTAGGCAGTGAGAGGCGCCCACCTGGCTTGAACTCAGAGTCGGCAGCCGTGCAACTCAGTAGAAGCAGGTATTTCGGAGTGCTCCACATAAAGAGCACTTAACAGGGCCAGACAGGCTGCTGGAGCCCAGGACTGGGTGCAGGACACTGAGATGGGAGGTCTGGCTTCCACTCAGATGCTGGCATTGACACGGTGGATGGCATCGTGTGAATTCCCACCTATTTCTGTACACAGTGAGGGATGGGATAATGGGCCTCAGACTTCCAGCTCTGTATTATAGGATCCTGCCCGAACAACTAATATAAAGGGACTCCTCTTCTGAGAGGTCGGGCAGTCGTGGGAAGAACTCGGGTACCGAGAGGTCCTGTGCCTCCTGGCTTCCAGGTCAGACCAGCCTTCACCAGTCATGACCCACCTTCAGAGCAAGCCAAGGAGGCAGAGGCCACATACCTGTGGGATTTCCTGAAAAGCTTTGCTCTTGGGAATTCACCACCTTCCTCTCCCAGAGAACTCTTTTCTAAAGGAAATATTCTGAGGAGGAACTGGCTTTCCTGGAAATGTGGCCTCACACACCTCTATCCACCGCCACCTCCCCCCACACACATACACACACACACATTCTCACACACAACCTTGAAGTGTACACAGCCTGAATTCGGCAGTGCTCTCTTGTGCCCTGAAACATTCTTTTATTTATTTCACAAGTATGGAATGCGCCCTGACCACGTGCCAAGCAAAGTTGTAGGCACCAGGGATGAGCAAGACAGACACAGGCCCTGCCTTCATGGAGCAGGGGATGATGCAAAATACACCAGAAAGAAACAGGCAAACAGTACAGTCTGAGATTGTTGGGTGCACAATGAAGAAAGTAAAATGGGTCAAGGGCATAGAGAGTGACTGTTGGGTCTGAAGAGTGAATATCGGCTGAGGCTTCTGTAAGGAAGAGAAGGCTGCCAGCAACATCTGGGAAAGAGCAGTTTGGGCAGAGGGACCGCAGGCGCCAGGACCCTGAGATGGGAATGGGATGGGCGTGGCTGAGGGCGAAAGCAAGGCAGCCGGGCTGCAGCGCTGGACTGGGAGGAGTGGTAGGGGTGGCCAAAGCCCCGGGGGCCAGATGGCGCAGGGTGCAGGGATCAGAAGTCACCGCAGGGCTTGGGGCAGGGGAACGATACCCTAGGGAGGTTACCGCGTGAGAAGGGCGGGAAGGGGGCAGGGGCGGGAGCAGGGATCGCCTCCCTCCCATCTCCTCTGGTTAACTCCTCTTCATCCCACGGATCCCAAAAATCCCGCCTCCTGGGGGATGGATTCCCTGATACTCTCACAGCCCCAGCTCCCCCTCATCACACCCATCTTGGCAGTAATTCCACGTTTAGCTCTGTGACTATTTGATTAATGTCTGTCTTCCCCACTAGACTCTGAGCTCCTGGGAGCAGGCACACATCTGCCTCTGCTCACCTTGTAGCCCCAGCACCTGGCACAGAGCCTGGCACTCAGCGGGGGCTCAACAAATGTGAACTGAATAAAAGAGCAGATCCCCGGGGTCTCAGTTCAGTTTCCACTCCCGCAAGGAATGTTTCCACCTTCAGCTCCCCTTGACCCCATACCTTGTGTCTTCTGCTCCTATAGCACCCAGCATGACCTATGCACACACATATACACCAGTCTCTGGCTCTGGAGGGCAGAGCTGCACCCCAAGGGGCCTCCATATGGACAATGCCACTGTGCCAAGAAGTGCCTCACAAGTCTGCCTTACCCTGCCTCCTCCACTACTCAGAGACCCCTGTTTGGCTCAGTAGTGACTCCTTGCCCTGAAGCACACCATTTGGTCAAGTGCAAGCCTCCCTCCCTCTCCCTGCTTGAACAGCGTCACCCATAGGGCTGCTGACAGCCAGGCCTGCCCATCCCTTCCTGTATCATTTGCCCAGAAGAGCTCACACAAACAGGGGTCAGCTTTGTTTTCAAAGACATGTATTTTGCAAATCAAAGATCAGTATACATAGACTGAGGAATATTATGGGCCAAAAAACTGGGACGTCTGACCCTGAGTCTGGCCTGGGAAGTTGGGGAACTTTGTTTATATTTCCAATTTTTCCTATAAAAGCTCAGGACCCAGGACCCTTTGTGCTGGCAGAGAGCCACTTAATCAGCATGTTCTTGAAACAAATTTTAGAAATAATTTTTAAAGCAAGAAATAATGTCTTAAATGTTCACAGAAAGCTTGGTATTTTAAAAAATTCCTTTTGTACAATAAAAAGGAATTTTTTTGGAGGGAAGTTGGCCATTTGTATTAAAACCCTTAAAAGTAGCGTGACCTATACAGCCTGGTGACTCTGTTTCTGAGACCTGATCCTATGGGAAATTTAGCTACAAGTATATTTCTCACAAAGCACTACTTAAAGACCATTTGGTTGAAAACTATCTAAATGTCCAGCAGTAAGTAATTAATTAATTATGGTATATCCATACAATGGAATATTCCATATCCAAAATAATAATAACAATAACAAAGGCCAGCATTTACTGAACGCTTACTCCATGCTAGTGGTCACAGTTAAAAGTTTTATATGCATCATTTCATTTAATACTCCCAATAACCCTCTGCTGCGTAGATACCACTACCAAGAGAAAATCAAGAAGAGTTAAGTCATTTGACCCAGCTCACACCACTATAGCTGAGAGTCACATCCAGGCAGTCTGACACCAGAGACCATTATACTATCTTGCCTCAACCAATGCCATCAAAAACAATACTGTAGGAGCAAGACTAGTCACATGAAACGATGTGCATGATATATTGATAGGTAAAATGAGCCAGTCACTATAAAGCACATGCAGCCTGATCCCATTTGTGCACATGCATGCAAGACAAAGAGGGAAGGGTTCAGAAGATACCCTGTTAGCAACTCGATGGAGATCTCTCAGTGGGTAACAGGGAGCATTTTTATGTTTTCTTCTTGCGTTTTCTGTTTTTTTCTGTAACAAGCATGTGTTGTTTTGTACCGAGAAAAAAAAAATTGTAATTTACAAAAATGCCCAAAATCTCTCCCCGGCTTCATCTTCCGCATAAATTCACATGTCCAGCTATCAGTCTTGCTTTAAGTATGAGGCACAACTGCATGTAAAGAACTTGAGATGTGGCCCCAAAGCCAGTTCCAGGGTCTGCTTGCTCTTTATGGGGAAGAGCTTCAGCTTCTCCTCATTTGGGAAGAGACAGCTCAGATTCGTCCCATCCACCCTTCAGCAGTTTGCTCCCACCCCACGCTCCCAGGATTGCCTCTGGGAACTTGAGTGAGCTAAGCCTGTCGGCTTCTGCACTGGCTCCAGCACTAGCCTGGGAACAAAGCCAGGGGCCTCACGGAGCCTGAGATGCTCCGTGCCCTGTTGCTGGGTCTCTCCAGGCAGCACCTCACCAAGAACTAAAGGGCTGGCAGGAATGAAGGGCGGCAGAGTGGTCAATAGGCAGGAGCCCCAATTCTGCAGCCAAAATACACAGGGGCCTCACCTCCTGGCCTAGCTACCTACTTCCCAGCTGGGAAGTGTGTGGTCTGGGCAAGTAATTTCTTCTCTCTGAGCCTCTGTCTCCAAAACTGTCAAATAAAGAAATTTAAGATATCATCTTGGAAGGGGGGGGTTGTAGGAATTAAAATAATATATACAATGATACCAATAAGTAATGCTCTCCGGGCACTGACTAAACACTTTATATGCATGATCTTATGTAGTCCTCACATACCCATTTTATAGATGCTGAAATGAAGGCTTAGAGTGAGGAAGTCACTTGCACAAGATCCACCACCTATAAATAGTGGGACAGGAATTTCTGTCTCCATGACAGTGCCCACAAACACTGCACAACACAGACAGCCATGTACAAGTCTGGTATACGGAAGGGGCTTCATCCACATGGTTATCACTCATGTCTGCCTACTGGGTCTCTGCCTGCCTTTGGAGAAGGGTTGACAGAAGAATCCCAGCCTGGTTCTTCCCACTTTCTGAACAACTCACACAGCCACCAGGGCCACATACACACTTTAGGGGGCCTTCCTCTCAGAGTGACCGAATCTCCCCCATCATAGTATCCCCACCTCCACCCCCCACTGCCCGCACTCTTTGGGTCAGCACCGGTGATGGCAGGCAATTGCTGCTGAGGACCTATGAACAATCCCTGCCTCAGACCTGGCCCTGTGGTCTTGCCACAAGGGCTGCTAGCCCAACAGCGGCTGCCCACACCCTAAGGGTCAGGCCTGCTGGCACTCACAGCTGGCACTTCCCCTAAAACACTTTCAGTCTTCTGGGAGGAGCTGGGTCTCAGGCCTGGGTCCCTCAGCAGCTCAGAACAGCAGGCCAGTCTGGCCAAAGGGAACAACTCCAATCAGAAAAGCACTGCCCTTAAGCGGCCTCCCCGCGGCCAGGTCTCCCCAAAGGCAGAGAGGGGGTCACTCAGTGTGTATGTGTGAGAGTGCACGTGCTATAGTCTGGGTGTGCAAGTGTGTGAAGGAGAGCAAGTTGTGGGAGCAGGAGGATAGCGGATGTGAATGTGTGTATGTGTGTGTGCGCGCGCGTGGCTCTGATTGTGTGCCGCTGCGATCGCTGTCCTGGGGCGGGCGGGGACGGGCTGGGAAGGTCTCCTCCCCCCATCACGTTGAGAAATCTCAGTGAGTCACCGAGTGGCTCTGCATATTAATGAGCTCGCTCGCTGCTAGGGCAGGAGCTGATTTAAAAGAGGCCAAGGCAGGAGGAGGGAGGCTGTGGAGTGAGCGCAGAGCCCAACGCAGAGCGCAGCGCGCAGCGCCAGCCCAGAGGCACCCACCGACGGGCGCAGCCGGAGCGAGCGGAGCCGGGAGGTGCGCTCCAGGCAGAGCAAGCCGAGCCGGGCGGCGTCTCTGGGCCGCCACACGGACTGGCGGGCGCCCTCCCCGTGTCCCTCCTCCTGCGCGCGCCCCTCCGGCCAGCATGAGACTCTTGACCGCCGCGCTGCTCCTTCTGCTCCTGGCGCTGTGCGCCGCGCGCGTGGATGGTAAGTTCCGGGAGGACCCCTTATTGCCGTCCCGTCCCGCCCTGTGGAACCCAAGCACCAATTGCTAGGCACTCGGGAATCGCAGAGGGTCCGGGGGAACACCGAGGGCGGTCGAAGGGCAAGAGACCCCGCGCGCAACTGAGCGGCAAGCCGCGCGCTCTTTCGCAGGGTCCAAATGCAAGTGCTCCCGGAAAGGGCCCAAGATCCGCTACAGCGACGTGAAGAAGCTGGAAATGAAGCCAAAGTACCCGCACTGCGAGGAGAAGATGGTTATGTGAGTTCCCCCTTTTTCCCCGTGAGCCTGCGTGCCCTCCTTTTAGTCCGGGGCTGGGGGCACATCCTAGGGCTGGGTCCGACTAACAAACATTTCTCTGTGTCTCTGGTCAAGGCCTTGGTGAAGCTTTTGTTAGAGTCCAGCGAGTCCTGAGGACGCTGGCGGGACAATCAGGAAGACAGTCTGGAAAGGGGGTCACTGTCCCGAGCTCCCAAACCAGCCTCTCCGAGTCCAATCTGGCCGCGATTCAAATGGGTAGCCTGGTATCTGCACTGTGGGCTCCCCACATCTCTCAGGGTGTCAAGGGTTAAATGGCTCCTGTGTGCCAACTTAGAATATTCAGACTGAAATCACACAAAACACACCCAGAACTAATGAGCTCACACCAAACTGTGAAGCACGCTGCCTTCCTGTCTCTGAAGACAGGATTAAAGCAAACATTATCTTAAGTCCTCAGATTCTCCTTTTGGAGCGTCTCCGTTCAGGAGATGAGCACCAGGTCAGCCAGTTTTGGGCTTCTAGCAGATCCCGTTTGGGAATGCTCCTGGCTCCCCTCTCACCCGCCGGACTCCTTGTGAGTCCCTTGAGCCTGAGCCGTCCTGTGGAAAGTGCCCCGCTGGGGTTAGTGGGCGATACCAACAGAGCCCTGTTTGGTGGGGATGTGGGGAATACTTTAAAAACTGGGGCAGAGGGAGAGAACACTGCATTTCCTTGCTCCTCTGCCTTCCCAATTAACCACTTGAAGCCAGCGCCACTGTTTCCCCATCAGTATGCTCTTGGCCAGGACGGGAGCCCTTGGCAGAGCAGTACTGACCTTGCCAACTAACTCCAGAGAAACTGCCGGTAAGTCCTCCTTGGTGGGGACGCTTCTAGCTCAAGGGCTGAAAATGACAGTGGTTGTTGCAAGTTAGGTTTGCTTCCTCTGAGTGCTGAAAAATGCTCCAAACACCAATCTGAACTTCTGAGACCTTACAGGGAAGGAGAAACAGGGTAGGGGTGCAGTGACATCTTAAAAGGACGGAACCCTCTGGAAAGAGGCTTAGATTTCTCCTGGCTAAACTTTTCAGAATACGGAGGAAGATGACAGGCAGGCAAGCGCATGGGAAGGTTTTATGTAACCATCTGGGCATCATGAGGTCAGCCCACAGTCACCCTCTCCCAAACCGCCATTCCTTAGCTCAGAGGCTCTCCCCGCACCCCCATCCCTGAAGGGCTGGAGGCTCCTCTCCCTGCCCAAGATTTTAAGACTCTTGAAATCAGAGCAGCCAGCACTATTTGCCAAAGCAGGTTTTCAGCCACAGAGGCTGAACAAAGGCAAGTTTTCCAGCTAACCCTGAGCTACCCAGAAATCTCTGCTGAGTTGGGGAGGGAGTGGGATTTGTTGCACCCAGAAGGGTCTAAGGGAGTACAGATTCTACAAAGGGCAATTTGTGTTAAGTGTCAGCTGAGCTCACACCAAAACCCTCAGCACCCCAGAACCACTGAAGAGAGAGAAGCAGGACCCAGGATTTCTGAGCAATACCTGGGGACATGGATCTTTGTGTCTTCATCCCACACCAATTGTCATAGTCCTAGTATTGTGTGGGAGGGCTGAGGCATCCTCTCCTGGCTTTCCTTGACCTCCAGGATTTGGGATCCTCAGCCTGCACACTGAACTAACCGAAAAGGGTGTTTTTATGAAGCTTTTCCATGTCCCTTCCTTCTGAGTGCAAAAGCAGCTTTGTGGGCAGAGAAAGAAATGCCTTTGTTAAATTCCTGCAAGGTGACTAGGTACAATGGGAGGAAAAGAACTAGATTACATTCTGAAGCCGGACCCCATGCTGTCCCTGTTCTGGGAAGCTTAGGCCCTGGTGGGGGCCCTGGAAACTAAGAGCACGGTGAAGGCAAGGGAACAGCTTGCCCAGAAACATTCTGCCCCCATTCGGGTGGCAAGATCAAATGTTAGCATGGCCCATGAGCCCTGCAACTTTGGTAACCTCCTGGGAACTAACTGACCTGTCTCCCCCGATCCCCACTCCTTCCCACCTCTTTTTGCCCCTTGCTCCCTAACAGCCTGTTCATCAGCAGCCCATGCTACCACCATATCTTGAGCTTTCAGAAAGTGGCATCCTCATCTCTCACCTTACAGTTTTCCAAGTCCTGGAATGGTTCTGTATCCTTGAACACCAATCCTTGTTAACTCCTGCCAACCCTGTGGCGGCAGCCTCATGGCCAGGGACAGCACAGGGCAGCTCCAGTAAGAGGCTGGAGCTCACATACGGAGGCTTCTGTTTCTTCCCTGGCCTCTTATCTCCCATGACTAATTACTAGTAACAGTAACTATTCACTGTGCAGCCACCAGGTGCTGGGCATTTTGCATGGATTATATCCTTTAACCATCCCAATAACCTTCTGAGGTGGATCCTGTAATTACACCCATTTTACAGATGGGCAAACTGGATTCAGAGAGGTTACCCAAAGCCCCACAGCCAGACCTGAGATTCCACCCCAGGCCCCTGCCCTCTGCACGATGCCACCTTGCTTCTCCCACCACATAGCTTGGTCTCCTCTGGGTGTTGGGACAATTGCTGAAAGAAGTCAGTGCTGTGGAAAAGGGAGATCTTATTTTTCTGCCCAGGGGTGAGATGATTTGTATTTCTTGCCCAGGAATCAAAACGGGCTTGAGGCCAATGTGACTTAGCTTCAGGATCAGCAAATGCCCAGTCCTGGGAAATCTGCAGAGAGTCTGGGAGAACTGGGACTTGAGGGTGAAAGTCTGAGGCATCTACAGAGCATGTCTTAGCTCAACTGGGAAGCCCCTCAAACCCAACGAAAGAGGTCTTGACACTGGTATTTCTCACTGCCCTTTTCTCTCTGCCTCTTGCTCCCAGGTTCAGAGGACCTGGTAGAGCCCTGTAGCCTTGCTCCCTTAGGGAGGCTCGAACCCTGCAGATAATGCACGGTCTGGGGGCAGGGTGGGGGGCTTACAGACTCTGAGGGCTCTGGGGAAAGTGAGGATGGCTCCCTCTGTACAATCTTAGACCTAAGGTGTGGAGTTCAAGACTAATGTGACAGTAGAACCTTCCAAAGAGCCAGCCAGGGAGGATGGAGGAGGCCACAGTTTCTCAGTGCCCTGATTCAGACAGACCAGGCAGGGCTCACCCACAGGCCACCCGAGGGTCTGTTATTCAGGCTCTCCAACCTCCACCCCATCTCGCTCTGTTTCAGCATCACCACCAAGAGTGTGTCCCGGTACCGGGGGCAGGAGCACTGCCTGCACCCCAAGCTGCAGAGCACCAAGCGGTTCATCAAGTGGTACAATGCCTGGAATGAGAAACGCAGGTATGCCCTACCTTTTTGCTCTGTGCTTCCTGCCTTCCCACCTGCTCCAGGTGTGGCTCTTAAGATGGGCAGGTAGAAGCGGCCCCACTTCTAGGTCATTAGCCCCCTCTTGAATTGACCTGGGTGAAGAACCGCCACAATATTCCCAGCAAGCAAACACCCAGACATGGCTTAAGTACACCCAGACAAGGAATCCACCATTTAGCAAGCAGGCTGTTCCTCGCGGACAGTTGAAAGCAGCAAAAGTTTATCCTTTTGTGAACAAAGTTTGTTTTACTCTAGCTCTTACATTTTACTGTTAATTCCTCTCCTTCTTTAAGTCACTTGTGTTCATACCCTCAGTTTCCCTCTCTGTCAAATGGTGAGAGAGCAGCACGTGGCGTGGCTGTCTCCTGTGGTTCTTATGGGGTGAAATAGAACCAACTAAGTGACTGTGCTTATTAACCATAAAATGGTGGAGACAACCAGGAGATAATGAGGATGACTCCTTGCCAACAGCATCTTCTCCTGTCCAGGTTGCTCCGTGGCTCCTGCTGCCCAGAAACCTGATAAACTCCTTCCCACACAGGGGCAGGGAGGGACCTCTGGTTTAACTGTTTAAAATCAGAGCCACTCAATCCCCGGTGGGATGACAAGAACCCTCGGTCAGACCTTTGCCTGCTCTAAGGTCTGTTTCCCATAATCCAAAGGTGCCTACCCCGTTCTGATCTCTTGGCTCCTATGTCTGGCATTGAAGGGGGAGGCAACTTCCTGGCTCCCCATACCACGCACTGGGCACGCCCACTTTTTGCACACTCAGGGCCCATTTATACCTGCACCTGCACAGCATGGCCAGGGAAACACATGCACACACAGATGACTTCCCAAGGAACTATTAGCAGTCCTCATTCTGCCGAGGGAAAAACCAAAGCTAAGTGGGGTGGGAAGGGGCTTGTCCGGGAGCACAGGAAAGGAAGCCTGGCCTCGCAGTGCTGCGCCCACCCCCACCCCAGAAGGAGGGTGCCGCCCCTCCCATCACCTGGCTGGCCCTCCCACCCCAAGCGTAGCCACATGACCCGCCGTCCCACAGCTCACACTTGGGCCCAACCCCAATACCTGAGCCTTTTTTCCTGCCTCCAAAACTGCCTTGTCTGCAGTTGCTTGAAATAGCAAGTGATGCAAGCAAGCGATTATATTCTATAAATCTGATGGGAATGAAGCCCTCTTTCTGGTCAGGGCAGAGGCGGCTCACATGGCAAAAGCAGAACCTGCCCATCTACCTTCTCTCCCCCCAGGGCCTCCCTCACCCAATGGGGAATGAGGCTAACCCCCAGGCCCAGGTGGAGAATGCGGATTATCTAACTGCTTGGAGTTCTCAAGCCTCCTGCCCACCTTCCCCCTCACCCCTCCACCTGGGCTGCAGAGTTGATGAAGAGGCGGCATGGGTGTCCCGATACGGCCCCACCCTTGATTTCGGCACATGCCAGTGATGATGGCAATGAGGACCTCTCAGTAGCAGACCGTCCCTTCACTTCATTCCTTTCTTGAATGTGGAGATGTCCTGGGAGAGGCCGGAGGCATTCCCTCGCTCCCCAGTCCCTGTCCCCCTTCCAGGGCGCCCTTCTCTCTTCCCTATAGGAAGCATCCATGCAAAAGACTGAAAAGGCCTTAACGAATATGGAAAGGAGATAAAGACATTGTTGAGAGAGAGAGACAGAGCGCAAGCAAGTTAGCTGCTGAACCCAGGGTGGAGGAAGAAGGAGGCAGGCCCCAGGCCCACTAGGGGCCCAAACAGAGAACCCCGAGCATTGCAGAGACCAGAGAGTCTCTGGCTGCCTCATCAGGTATTTTATGTCAATGCATAATGAGGTGATCCTACTCAAAAACCAGGAATGGGGCTGAGGCAGAGGGAGTGGCAGGCTGCTGGATGTGAAGTGTGGCCCTGGGGCAGCCAAGGGGTAGAAATGGAAGAAGTTAAAATATCTAAATGGTGACAGCTTGGGAGGCCGGGGGAAAGATAGGCTTGTGAGTGCACACAGGCCCCATGGCTATCAGAGGTGAGCCCAGCAGCCCAGAGGAAGTGACAGAGGCTCAGCCTTCTCACAGTCCCAGCCCCGCAAACCCCCTCTTCGGTCATGAACCACAGGAGGGGTAGGCAGCAGCTTCTAGAACTGCCATTTTTCTGGAGGACGCACCTTCTTTGGGTTGAATACCGCAGAAAGATACAAGCCTAGGTGGAGGGAAGGGATGCTTTGCCACCCCCTACTCCACCCCACCTGTTTCCTCTAAGAAGAGAGGGTGGGTACAGGTGAAGATCGAGACGAGGAGGTCCAGGAGCAGCCCACCACGCTGGAGTCGGGCTCCATCCCCACACCAGCTTCCACTGTTCACAAGGCAAATCTTGTCCCACGTGCCTCAGGTTCCTCAGATGCAAAGAGGTTTTGCTTCATAGGGGGGCTGAGGTGGATGTTTAGAAAGTACCAAGCCAGACTAGTGAGAGCTTCTGCGGTCAGCATTATCTCATTCCCCAAGACGTCCTCCCCACCTCTCCTGGGCTCCTGTGCAGTTGGGCGACTCCTCGCAGACATGAAGTAGCTGGGCCGCCAGCTTGGGCAGTGCCTGTTGCCTGCTGAGCCACTTACACCTTTATTTTCTCTTCCCAGGGTCTACGAAGAATAGGACAAAAAAATCTCTGATATGAAAACTCTAGACTGGTTGGGAGACTTGAGCAAAGGACTTTGCTGATTAAAAAAAAAAAAAACAAACCTTTCTTTCTCACAGGCATAAGACAAATTATATATTGCTATGAAGCACTTTTTACCAAGGGTCAGTTTTTACATTTTATAGCTGTGTGCAAAAGGCTTCCAGATGTGAGACCTGTCTCTTGTGCTCCAAACTTCATAACAGGCTGCATTTTACTGAAAAGGGGGGAACTCATGCCTTTCCTTCTAAAAAAAAAAATATTATGCTTTTTTTGTATTTGTCCATACATCACTATGTTTGCATCTGAGCTTTATAAGCGCCTGGGAGGAACAACGAGCTTGGTTGAGGCATTTCATAGCAGTGCTGCTCCTTTCCTAGCCTGGGAAGCTTCCACTCAGAGTTCCTGGTGCCTCGGTGCAGCTGCGCCAGGCTCTCCTGGGCTCGTGGCCGGTGGTGGTTGCAGTGTGACACTTCGTGGCCCCAGTCACTGGGCAGGCTGAAGCAGATCTCTCTGCATCTTTTTCTTGGAGGAACTCAAGTCTGCTTGCCAGAGAAATGTTCTTCTTTTTCCCTGGGTTAATTTTTATACACTCTAGAAAGAACATTTCCAAGATCATGTGATGGCAAAGCAAAAGATCCTTATGAAAGGTGTTGGGTCATTTCAGCAACCTGAGGGTCTGTGAAAGCTCACTGCTTCACATTTAATGCTTCCAGAAGCATGCTAGTTTCCCTACACTTGGTGAAAACCTTAGGGGAAAGCTGAAAATATAAGAATGCACACACAATATACAGCTACAGGCACACATTCTATTGACCAAGGAGAAAACCTTCAAAGCATGTTTCTTACCCTCACCACAATGGAACGTGCAGTACTAAAGCAGTATATTTGCAATTCCCCCATGGAAATCTTCAGTGTTAAAAAGTGCAGTCCCCTTTTGAAGATGACTAAGGATCCTTTCCTTTGTAAATACACTCTGCCCCTTCAGTATATGCCGCATTGTACTGCTGTGTTATATGCTATGTATATGTCAGAAACCATTAGCATTGCATGCAGGTTTCATATTCTTTCTAAGACAAAAAGAAAAGTGATCAAATATATTTGAAATGTACCAAAATTCTGGACTACAGACTTTTTTTTCTATTTAATTAAGCTAGGATGATGATAAAATGTCTACATGTACTGAAAAAAATGGGAACAAATGTGTTGGGGAGGGAAACTGGTATTTTCCAAATACCTGTCAACACTGTGACCTCTGCAGAGTGTGTGGATCTGTCAGTCCAGTCCCAGTAACAGGAAGCCAGGCCTGAAGACCCACGCCTCCTCCCTTTCCGACTCCCACGGGAAACAGGTCCATGCACACGGGCAGGTTGGTGCACACATACCTGCAGGGTCACGCCATGGTGCCATGGAGAGAAGACAGCCGGTGAGGAGGCTGGTTAAGACACTCTGGGTCCAGGGCCCCAAGGTCCTGGTGGGGCTCAGGAAGCAGGCTGGGACTGAGGGGCTCTGCAACCGAGCTGTCTGGGGGTCCCACCTGCTAGATCAGTGAGATGGAGGGGACCATGGGGCATCTCACAGCACTTCTCTGACTGAAGCCAGGACACCAGGCCCACGGGAAACACTCGGGAAATGTGAGTTACCATTGTATTCACAGGGCTGCGCAGTTTCTCTTCACTTTGCACAAACTGCCCAGGGCCCTGGCAGGCCCCTCTGTGCCCCCTGGGTTCCCCACACCTCGCAGGACTATTCAAAGGGGACAGGCTGCCATCCTGTCTGCACTCCTTTCCCACTACACTAGGAGCCAGGAACTAGTCACTCCTGTCCCTTCACCTCCACAGACCGTTTCCCAGCACCCCTTGATCTGCCCACGTGCACAAGGACATGCACAGCAAGTTTCCTGGCCCTATCACACGCCCAGCAAGGTGCTGCTGTAAACCCTTTACATCACCATCTCATTTCTTCCTGGCAGCTCCCAGTTATACCAAATGGATTCTTCAGGAAACTAAGGACCAGAGAGGTCAGGGAAGTTGCCCGAGGTCACAGAGGGATCTCCCCTCTCATCGCTGTGTCCTGACGGCCTTTCTGCTGAGCCATGGAGGGTCGTGGGTCTGGGCCCAGGCTGGACCTCAGACTGGAGGTCTGGACTTGCCCTTCCTTATGACAAAGAAGGAAGTTTGGACAGAGAAACCCAGAGGCCCCAGCAGTCCAAGAAGAGCCACGGTAGGACAACACAGAGGCAGGAAGGGCAGAGGCTGGGTCGCTCTTCCCCGGAGCCCTGAACTCTGACTGGCCCCTGATCAGCACCTAGGGGTCCTCAGCACCAAGTTGGCTGAAAGAGACCCCACCCCCAGTGCAAAGGCTCTTTCGTTTGCAGCACCACCGCCAGGAACATAGGATTTCTGCGTTGTCCTCTGAGTTTCGAACTTCACCTTCAGCCCTAAGCAGGCCACACACACCTTCTTGTCCTCTCTCAGAGATCTTCTTTTGCTCACCTGTGCTTCTTGGGACAGCACACTCTCCTTGGACCCCACTGGCCTGGATGTTTCCTCCCTTCTGTGGCCTCCTGAATCACTGATTGGAGCACTGGTTGCAACGGATGATGGGCCACACACTCACCTATGCCCTCAGGCCTATGCTGAATGTATCCAGGTGAGCTAAGCAATTTGTTTAGGAGGCACAGATGGTCAGAGAAAGAGCTGGAATTCCCATCCCAGTCTGTCAGAGAGCAGAGGTAATGGAGACTTGGCATGTAAATGGCTCATTTCCCTCCAGAGAATGCACGTATCTGGAGAGCAGGGGCTGGGCTGAGCTTCTGTGGAGGCCCTGGACCCTTTCCTCCAACAGACAGGTATTTAGCCAGACCACTAACGATGGCCTTGAACTCCAACATGTCTCCAAGCCCCACCTGGGGACCCACCAGTGCCAGGAGCTGGGGTAGGGCCGTGGTTACATGGCAGTTTCTGGTAGTTTTCTCCTCGGGGCTTCCCAGCAGCCCCCTGGGTGTCCACCGTGAGCAAGGCCCCACCCACCCCCTTCAGTCTGCCTCAGCAGTCATTGTTCTCACGGGCTGCCCAGGCGAGGGGCGAGGGTGTCAAGGAGGGCCCCAGGTGGGCCCCACCTCCGAGCCACCATTTCTTCTGGAGTAGACATGCTTTGGGATCCAACAGCATCGCCTCTGAGCCCACCACTCGTCCCACAAGCAGGTCCTGAGCACTTAATGTGGAGCTCGCACCAGGCTTGGTGCTAGGACAGCCACATGCTCGGAGAAGTCCAGCCCAGCCCTTAGCTCGTCTTGTGGCCCAGCCAAACCCTCCTCAGAGCCCCCCTGTACTGTGGAGCTTTTCCTGGTCACCCCAGCCCTCAGGTCAGGATCAGCTACATAATTTGCAGTGTCTGGTTCAAAATAAAAATGCCAGTCTCCTTGTTCTAGTTTGCTAATGTTGCTGGAATGCAAAACACCAGAAATGGATTGGCTTTTATAAAGAGGTTTTATCTGGTTACACAGTTACAGTCTTAAGGCCATAAAGTGTCCAAGGTAACACATCAACAATTGGGTTCCTTCACTGGAGGATGGCCAATGGTGTCCGGAAAACCTCTGTCAGCTAGGAAGGCATGTGGCTGGCATCTGCTCTGGAGTTATGATTTCAAAATGGCCTTCTCCCAGGATGTTCCTCTCTAGGCTTCAGCTTCTCTCCAAAATGTCACTCTCACTTGCTTTTGGGGTGTTTGTCCTCTCTCAGCTTCTCCGGAGCGAAAGTCTGCTTTCAAAGGTCATCTCCAAAATGTCTCTGTAAACTGCAGTTCCTCTCTCGGCTCCTGTGCGTTCTTCCAAGTGTCCCTCTTGGCTGTAGCAAGCTTGCCCCTTCTGTCTGAGCTTACATAGTGCTCTAGTAAACTAATCAAGGCCCATGCTGAATGGGCATGACCACACCTCCATGGAAATTATCCAGTGAAAGATCCTGCCCACAGCTGAGTGATCACATCTCCACTGAAACATCCAATCAAAAGTCTCCAACCCAGTCAATGCCAAGGTTTCCTGCCCACACAGGACTGCATCAAAGATAATGGTGTTTGAGGGACATAATACATCCAAACCAGCACACTCCTTATTCAAAACTTAGTAAGAATCACAAGATGGCGACAACAGAGCATTAAACCAAGTGCAGGGGCCCTGCCCAATCATGGTGTGTTGTGACTGTGCAGGCTGTGTTGGGCACAGTGTCTAACACCTGTCTGGACAACTCGATTTGGCCCTGAGTCATTACAGGACTTGCACCATGATTTGAGTTTTATTTTAACTTGAACATCTAACAAAATGTGTTCTTAGAAGTCAGGGACCATGTCTTATGCTTTTTTGTGAAAACCTCCCAGAACCTATGGTAGTACTCACGAGGCTCAAACACAATGAATGAATGAATGAATGAGCAAACAAACAAACGAACAAGTGAATATTAGGATCTTAAGGAGCTCCCTGTACCATGAACTGCTGGTAAGGAGAACGTGCTTTCTTCTCTCCTTCACTAGCTACTACCGAGCCAAGTGGGCAGTAGAGGTTTGGTCAGAAGTGGCCCCATCCTCAATGGCAGGGTGCGAGCACTCACTCATGCAGCTGCTGTTCGTATTAAGTATTTACTATGTGCCGCGTGCTGCGCTGGAGGCTGGGGGTGGCCCTCCGGAAGCTCACGGTCTGCGAGGGCAATAATCTGTGCCGACACGAACTGTCAGCCTAGGCGCTATGCTGGAGGGAACCACAGCAGGCTCCAGGAGCCCCCAAAGGGGCCCTTCACCCAGTCTCAGGGGAGGTGACCCTGTCCAAGACCTCTGTCAGGCCCCGGGACTCCCAGCAGATGGCAGGTTGTTATCAGGCAACCAGAGGACGTGCTGGCTCCGTCCTGCTCTGCCGTGGCCTGTGACCGTGGCGGTGTCCACGAGAGACACACGCCAGTACCAGCCCCAGAGCGCCGGGGGCAGAAGAGCGGGGACTGCCAGGGGAGTTCAGAGGCGGCCTGAGGAACATGTCCCAGCTGAACGTCCAGGAAGCAGGCTGCAGCTCAGCCCCTCCTTCCATCCCACCCCCCTCTTCTTCCTCACACCCGTCTGTGCTGCTCACCTGCCAGGCAGCCGTGGCCTTCCCTGCTCACCCACCCTCAGGAGGAAGACCCCGCACTGCTTTTAGAGTCCCTGGGGCAGTCTGCTCTCCTGTTTTTGAAAAGTTGAATGGATGTTCTTGGAAGCCCTAAGGAGAGAAATAAAACCCAAACTAGTTTACAGCTTTCAAGGTAACAATACCCAGACCTCCCTGAGTCAGGCCACCAGAGGGCAGCAGAGAGCCGGCGTGCCTGGGCGAAGGGCTCTGAAAATTCCCCGAGGTGGGTGAGGGCCGATGAGAACAGTGACCAGGAGAATTGTCGCTTACTCCGTGCCAGAGCCTGTGCTGAGAGCGTTACAGTCCTCTCCTTGACTCCAGGTGACAACCCCAGCAGGGGGTTCTGTTACAGATGAAGAAACTGAGGCTCAGCGAGGTTACTACATTGCCCATGTTCACACAGCGAACAGGTGGTGGAGACAGGATTCAAACCCGTGTGCATCTGGCTCCAAAGCCAGGTTTTTGCTCTTTGAAGTATGCCGTGTCTTACAGTTCCTGTCCAGCCCAGCCTGTGCCCCCAACAGGCTCTGGTTTTAAGAATTAACCCTGTGCTTACCTCCTGCTTGTTGAATGGAAATTAACCACCCAGGTAATGGATGGGCCACACAAACAACCAGACTTAACCAGATTTCTTTCTTTTCTCACCAGCTTTTGTCTTTTAAAGGCAGAAGACTCTAACAACTGCACACTGTGCTAGAATTTCTCCCACTGATCAAAGTAGGCCCTAGAACTGTGAAACCCCTGCTCTGACCCACATTTGGTAGATACAAATCCTGCTTGAGTAGAAGGAGCCAGTGATTTTTCTTCCTAAAACCGAATAAATTGAATGAACACAAGGACTATGATGTCATCAAAGTCAACTCAACATTTGAGCTAGAAACAAGTTGAACCTATGAAGATGTTGGTTTAAAAAAATTAATTTCAAGCTAAATTTAAAATAATCAGCTCCCTTTCACAACAAGAACAGAGTTGCGATTCCAGAATGAGTGGTAGGCATGTCTAATTAGATGCAGCTGAGACTCTCATCTAATATTCAAAGTTATTCCCCAGAGCAAGTGGGAAGGTGAAGCAATAGCCTCGTTCTTTCAACCCATTGTTTCGCTTTCCCCTGAACAAAATGGCTTGCAAGAGGCAGACTAGCAGTCACAATGATGCATTCAAAAGAAAATTATAAATCGAGAATATTGGGGGAAAAAGAATATCCTTCAATTTCTTTATAGCTACTAAGATACCCACCCTGCTACTTCTGAATACTTTGAGGGGCAGCAAAGTTTAATAAAAATAATAGCAACAACACAACCAATATTTACTGAATGTTCTCTCACCAAACTCTATTATAATCAGTCTTACGTTAAGAGTTGAAGAACGGGAGGCTGGAGAAGCTAAGTAACTCGTGGACAGTCACGCAGTGACCGAGTGGTATTGGACAGTGTCACAATCTTTCCCCACTTATACTTAGGGTGACCAAATGTGATAGTGTGCCAGGGATGACCCTGGTTTACACAATTATCCCAGTGTAATTGTGAAGAGTGTTCCCTTTCACTCTCAAAAGGGTCCTAGCATGGGTGAGAGATTACGTGTTCACCCCACTGACAAAGCCTAGAAGGAAAGCGCACGGGCATGGGGTTGTGCATTGTCTTAAGAAATGATTGCTCAACTTCTCCCTGTGGACAACCTATTCCTAAGCGAGCTCCTTTGGTAGTGATGGTAACTCTTTGACCCCACGGAGCATCCTGCAGCATCTTCCCTTTCCCATCCCGGCCTGCTGCCCTGCCAGACGAAGGCAGGGTCTGAGGCTGGTTGATTGTCTCCTGGGGGTACATGGCACTCACAAGACCCATCTGTTGAGTGGAGATTCAAATTGAAAACACTGCCCCCTTTCCATGTGTCTGTCCCCATGAAGTTCCCCAGACAATTAAAAGTATAGGGTTTTGGTTTCAGGAGAACAAAAGTCAGCCAAGCAGCTGCATTTCCACGAGGATGGAGGAAAACCTTTCCTTGGCAATTTTGTTGTCGTGCGCTTTAAGTGGGGGATTAGCTCCTTCAGAAGAGTGGTAATGGGATAGGGGACTTTGACATCCTATTCTAACACAGGGTGGCCAGGGAGGGCCGAACCCTTCAGACAGCTTGGGGAAGCCATGGAGACCCAAAGACTCGGTTCCATCAGGCTCCTGGGGCGGGTCCCTTCCCCCATGTCACCGTGGGACTGACAGCTTTGGTCACTAAGGCTGCTGCTTGCTTCCCCCCGAGCTGGAAGGAGCTGTGGGGGGAGAGAAGGCAGGGACCCAAGCCGCAGTCCATGAAGGCTTGGATGGTGTCTCAGCCTCACCCAGCCACCTGGGGCTGGGCAGCTCTGGGGTGGCAGCTGAGCCCACAGGCTCCAGGAACTTTGTGGTGCTCTCCACGGTTAGCCATGGGGCTGGCACCTCATTCCAGAGCTTCAGGATATGTCCTGCTGCTTCTCTGTCTGACCTGACCCCACCTCAGATGCTAAGGGGTTTTGTGCACCTCCCCAAATCTCTTCAAACAGCTCTTCATAGGATAGATACACAGAAGGGGCCCAGCCCCCATCCCAGTGTCACGTCCCCAACAGTCTGCAGAGCCGAGAGTGAGGCTGTGAGCCAGACCGCCCCTGCAAATCCTGGCTCCTCTCAAAAGCCACCTGACAACCAGCAAGTTACTTCATTTCCCCCAGCCCCAGGGCCCCATCTGCAAGATGGGGCATAGTCCCTCCTTTATAGAGCTATAGTGGGTATTAAATGAGAGAAACAACTCAACCAGAAAGTAAACCATGAACAAACGATGGCAGTTTATTATTTCCTCCCTGTTGCCATTAGTAGTTGCAATGGCAGCAGTAGTCTCCTGATTTTAAATTTTCAAGGGAAAAATTGCAAAGTTCTGTGCCCTATGTTGACCGATGTAGATGAACGTTATATTTACTAGGCATCAAAAAGCCAAATTTGGGGTACATATCTTTCAAGAAGAGAAGGTGGAAACTTCTAGGAACTTGGACAAAGTACTGTGCCTCAGTTTCTTTACCTGTAGAATAGGAATAATAATGTGCCTCATCTCAATGGATTTTTTGAGACCTTAAATGAGATAATTCAAGTAAAATATGTAGAACTTTGTGTGGCACACAGTAAGCATACAGTCAATGAAGGCTAATCATCATCATCATATTTTTACATTAGCCACAAGAACATATTGAACGATCCAAAGAATTTTAAATCTGAAAAACAGAAAAACTTAGAATCTAGACCCACCCTGTATCCAGCAGCAAATTTCTTCAAAGCTGTGATTCTTAAACTACTCTTAGACTCTAGGCCTCCTTGAAAAGCTGACATAATGCTATGTTTTTTTTACCCTGAAAATTGAAGAAGAATCTTGGTCTCTCTTAAAGTTCATACTTATGGCTCCCTGGACCCTGTGTGAATGAATTCCCAGCCAGGGCATCCAGAGGCTGCTTGAATACCTCCAGTGACAGGGACCTCACAACTCATAAAGCAGCTTTTTCTGTGGTTGGAAAAGTCCAAGTGCTGAAATGTCTTTGGATTCTTCCTTATAGCAGGACACTAAAAGGTGCTTCCTGAGGTCTGCTGCTGGAGCTACTTAGAAGTAATGCAATCCTTTTCCACATGCCAGCCCTTGACGTGTTCTGAGGCAGAGGTCATACTGTGACTAGTCTGATGCTCTCCAGGCTAAATTTCCCCGGAACTCTCAGCCATTCCAAAAGAAGTCTTCCAGGCCCTTTGCCATCTAGGACACCGTCCCCAGCACAGCTCCCACTTGGCAGTGGCTCATCCCCTTTCCAGGACACTGTACTTTTATTAAACCCCCGAAGACTGTGCCAGCGTTCTCAGCCACCTCATCCTCTCTGTTGAACAGGCATTTTACTGGTCCTTGAGTCCTCATCATACAAGAGCAGACTTTCATGCTACCCCCCAACAGACACACACACACACACACACACACACACACACACACCAATCTTGAGTTTGGACAATTGATTCTTTGAGCCTAAGCCACAGCTTTACATCTGTCCCAATGAAACTTAGTCTCAGTGATTTGCTCCCTATCCCTATTCCTGCAAGCTTTGCAGAGCATTTGGAATTAATATTCTA
>PVKY010002111.1:0-27403 GCA_004027775.1 Bradypus variegatus | reverse complement strand
TGCTTCTGTACAACTGCTTGCTCCCCCTTGTTTTGCGGTTTTTGCCTTTAAAAAGTACACGTAATTAGCAGAAGGCGCGCTCTGTTCCTGCGTGTTCAGACCGCCCCATGCATGCGTGGTTAATAAAATTCCCCTTGCTGTTTGCATGAGAGACCGACTCTTGGGGTCTTCCTTTGCGGCGTGACGCTCGACCCTTACAGTATTTAATTGTTATTTGAATTTGAAATTCCCTGATGACAAATGATGTTGAACATCATTTCATGTGCTTATTTATCATCCATGTACCTTTGTTGGTGAGGTGTCTGTTTGGATTTTTTGCCCATTTATAAATTGTGTTTATTTTCTTACTGTTGAGTTTTAAGAATTCCTTCAACAGGATGTCTTTCAAGAGGCAAGTGGATAAACAAACTGTGATATATCCATATAATGGATTGGCTTTTATAAATGGGGCTTATTTGGTTACAAATTTACAGTCTGAATGCCATGAAAATGTCCAAATTAAGGCACTAACATGAGTATACATTTACTGAAGGATGGCCAATGGCGTCTGGAAAACCTCTGTTAGTGCAGAAGTCACGTGGCCGGTGTCTGCTGATCCTGGGTTGTGTTCCAGTTTCTCTTTCAGCTCCTCTGTGTTCTTCAAAAGGTTGCTCTTGGGGTGTTTGTCCTCTTTCAGCTTCTCTGGAGCAAACTCGGGGCTAGTATCTCCAAAGTGTCAGCAAAAGTCTACTTTCAGTGGCCGTCTCCAAAATGTCTCTCTAAGCTGCAGCTGCTCTGAGCTCCTTCTATCCATGAACTATTTTACAGGACACCAATGATTTAATTAAGACCCACCCTGAATGGCGGGGTCCACATCTTCATGGAAATAATCTAATCAAATGTTTCACTCACAACTGATTGAGTCACAGCTCCATAGAAACACTTAATCAAAGGATTCCAATCTAATCAACACTAATACCTCTGCCCCCACAAGACTGCATTAAAGAATATGGCTTTTGACTGACATAATGTATCCAAACTGGCACAGGAGCAAAGGCAATTTAATGAAGAAAGGATAATCTTTTCAACAAATCATGCTAGAACAACTGGAAATCCACATGTTAAAAAAAAAATAAACTAAACACTGACCTTAGACTTTCCACAAAAAAACAACTCAGAGTGGATCATACAGTTACCCTTTCAACAAAAAACAGCTCAGAGTGAATCATAACCTAAATGTAAAATGCAAAACTATAAAACTTCTAGAAGATAATGTAGGAAAAAAAATCTAGGTTATCTTGGGATTGTTGGTGAGTTTTTAAATAAAACACCAAAAGCATCATCCATGAAAGAAAAATTAATAAATTGGATTTTATTAAAATTAAAAGCTGCTCTGTGACAGACACTGTTAAGAGAATGAAAAGACAAGCCAGAGATTAGAAAAAATATTTGTACATATCTGGTAAAGGGCTTGTAACTACAATTCACATAGATTTCTTAAACTCATCAGTAAGAAAATAAACACAATTTAAAAATGGGCAAAAGATCCAAACAGACATCTCACCAACAAAGGTACATAGATGATAAATAAGCATATGAAATGATGTTCAACATCATTTGTCATTAGGGAATTTCAAATTCAAATGACAATTAAATACTACTACACCTATTAGAATGAGATTTACACCTATTAGAATGGCTAAGTTCCAAAAAAGTGAAAATATCAAATGCTGACATGAAAACAGAGCAACAGAATTCTCATTTGTTCCTGGTGGGAATGCAAAATGGTACAGTCACTTTGGAAGACAGTCTGGTAGTTTCTTACAAAGCTAAACATAGCCTTAGGATATGATCTAGCAATCACATTTCTAGGTATTATCCAAATGAGTTGAAAATATATCTCAACAGAAAAACCTGCACATGAGTGCTTACAGCAGCTTTATTTATAATCTCCAAATACTGGAGGCAACCAGGATGTCCTTCAACAGGCAAATGGGTAAACAAACTGTGATGTATCCATATAATGGAATATTATTCAGTGAGAAAAAGAATGAACTATCAAACCAGAAACAGACATGGAAGAAGTTTAAATGCATATTACTTAATGAAAGAAAACAGTCTGATAAGGCTACATACTATATTGTTCCAACTTATGACATTCTGAGAAAGGTAAAACTATAGAGACAGTAAAAAGATCAATGGTTGCCAGGGTTTGGGTGCTTGGGGATGGATGAGAATGGGGTGTTTTAGGGCAGTGGAAGTATTCTGTAGGATGCTGTACATGACGTGATGCATTTGTCAAAACCCAAAAAACTGTACCACACACAGAGTGAACCCTAATATAACTATGGACCTTGGTTAATAATAATATGTTAATAGGCTCATAAACGGAAAGACTTCAGTGCAGCTGCAGCTAAGAGAGGACAAAAATCCCCAAAAGCCATTTGAAACGGCACCTGAGAGCAAGCGGATGCCAGCCACGTGCCTTCCCAGCTAACAGAGGTTTTCCACATGCCAATGGCCATCCTTCAGTGAAGGTACCCTTGGTTGATGCCTTACCTTGGACACTTTATGGCCTTAATACTATAACTTTGTAACCAAATAAATCCCATTTATAAAAGCCAATCCAGTGGAACCTAAGATGGCAGCTAGGTAAGACAGGGCAGGAAAACACCTCCATGAAAAATACTAGATAAAAACCAGAAAGTGACCCAGAACACCACTGCCAGTGGTGCACCAGCTGGACAAGGTCTGCTAAAACCACAGGGACTGTGCACTAGGTGAAACTGGGAGTCTGCACTCTGAAACGAGTAAGCCAGCTGAAAGTCCCACTGCCATACTGTGGTGTGGGGAAATGGTGGGCTGGTGTTTGGAGATGGACTAGTTCTTAAAAAAAAAAAAAGCCTTGAAGTGGCTGCAGATATGATGGGGAGAGCCACGCAGTGAAGCACAGCAGGAGCAGGCTGGGCTAACGCCTCAGCATCTGGTGTGGAGGATACCCCTTCCCCCACTCACTGCTGATTGTCCCAAGACGAGGGGAGCAGAGGGGAGCCAAAAGGAGAACAAAACCGCATTCTTTGCAGCCATCTCCCCAGCAGGCAAGGGATGCTCCTGCCTGGGACCGGACCCATAGCCCAGAGCCACGCCAAGAAACCCAGTGCAATGGGGAGTCTTTCCTGCAGCACTGCACACATGCCACAATATCGGCTGTGGACAGTGGCCTTGGGTGCATACACAGCTAGTTGTCCCAGAGCTGGGAAGGTGGAGCTATGTGAAAAGTTGGAGGGGGTTGAGATGCCCCATTCAGCCATTTTTGCATCAGGCTGGGCGCGCCCCTGCACGGCCTGGCGGCCTGGGGCTTCCCTTGAGGGAAGGCGCGCACTTGTGATGTAGCACAGCCTTCCCTCAGCAGAGGTCCAGAAGATCACAGCTATCAAGCAAAGCAAATGCCAAGAGGCCAAAAACAACAGAAAATCTTACAGCATTTGATAAAACCAGGTGATATGGAGAACCCAATCCCAAGCACCCAAATCAAAATATCAGAAGAGACACAGTACTTGGCACAAGTAATCAAAGGACTAGTCAAAGAATGAAAGCATGGCACAGGATATAAAGGACATAAAGGAGACCCTAGAAGAGCATAAAAAGAAATTGCAAGAGGAAGTTTAAAAAATAGAAGATCTTATGGAAACAAAAGAAACTGTTGGCCAAATTAAAAAGACTCTGGATACTCATAATACAAGATTAGAGGAAGTTGAACAAAGACTCAGTGTCCTAGAGGACCACAGAACAGAAAATGAAAGAACAAAAGAAAGAATGGAGAAAAAAATCGAAAAAATCAAAATGGATCTCAGGGGGTATGATAGATAAAATAAAATGTCCAAATTTAAGACTCATTGGTGTCCCAGAAGGAGAAGAGAAGGGTAAAGGTCTAGAAGGAGTATTCAAATAAATTGTTGGGGAAAACTTCCCAAACTTTCTACACAATATAAATACACAAAGTATAAATGCCCAGCGAACTCCAAATAGAACAACAAATCCAAATAAACCCACTCCAAGACATATTGTGATCAGACTGTCAAATACTGAGGAGAAGGAGCAAGTTCTGAAAACAGCAAGAGAAAAGCAACTCACCACATACAAAGGAAACAGCATAAGACTAAGTAGTGACTACTCAGCGGTCACCATGGAGGTGAGAAGGCAGTGGCATGACATATTTAAAATTCTCAGAAAGAAAAATTTTCAACCAAGAATACTTTATCCAGCAAAACTCTCCTTCAAATTTGAGGGGGAGCTTAAATTTTTCACAGACAAACAAATGCTGAGAGATTTTGTTAATAAAAGACCTGCCCTACTTCAGATACTAAAGGAGCACTACTGACAGAGAAACAAAGAAAGGAGAGAGCGATATAGAGAATTTTAACAGACATATATGGAACCTTAGATCCCAAATCATCAGGACACACATTTTTCTCTAGTGATCATGGATCTTTCTCCAGAATAGACCATATACTGGGACATAAAACAAGCCTCAATAAATTTTAAAAAAATGATTGAATACATTCAAAGCACATTGTCTGACCACAGTGGAATACAAATAGAAGTCAATAATTTTTGATTTGTAACTCCACTATTTACTTCCCACATGATGTAAAATACACAAACTCTAATGACAAATCAGTGGTTTTGGATTCAATGTAAAGTATGTAATTTTTGACAAGAACTATATAAAGGCGGGGAAATGGAGGAGTACAGGAACACAGTTTACAGGTCCTATTGAAGTTAAGTTGGTATCAAAGAAAACCAAGATTGTTATGGATTTAAGAGGCTAAAATTAAGCCCTACAGTAAACACAAAGAAATTATAAGAGAATATGACCATAGAGATGAAAAATAGAGTATGGGTTATGAGAAGTGGGGGAAGGGGCAATGGGGAGTTAAGAAGTGAGTGTAGGGTTGCTGTTTAAGGTGAAGGGAAATTTCTAGTAATGGAGGGTGGGAGGACAATAGCATTACAACATTCTAAATGTGATTAATCCCACTAATGGAATGCTAGGGAGGGGATGGAATGGGAAGATTTATTTATATGTTTCCACAATTGAAAAAAAAAGGCAGTCTAAATAGATGACAATTGAATGCCAAGGATGATCCTGGATGGGATCTGAGGATGGAGGAGAGGAGGCTCAAAGGGACACAGTCGGGACACAAGAGAAAAAAAAGGAAATATGGAATGTAAGCTTTGTAACAATGTTGAATTTCTTGAACTTCTTACCTGCGCTTAATGGGATTGCATAAAAGAATGTTCTTGTTCATGGGACTTGTATATGTGAATTATAGTGTTTGTTCAAGGATGTGTGCAGCTTCTCTCATATGTTCAGAAGACAGCAATAGATGATGGATGATAGGCAGGAAGGGAGGGAGGGACGGAGAGAACGAAATGGTGGTGTGACAGGATGTTAAAGTTGGTGGATTGGGGTATTGGAGGGGGGGGTCAGGGTATGCTGTGTATAGGGTTTCTATTGTTTTTGCAACTGTTCCTATTACTTTGAATTTATTTCAAAATAATAATTTAAAAAGTCAATACTGGTTCATCAATTGTAACAAATGTAGCACATTAATGCAAGAAGTTAATGAGAGAGAAAACTGCGAGTGGGAGGAATAGGGATATTTGGGAACACTGTACTACCAGCTAAATTTTGTGTGAACCTAAAACTATTCTAAAAAATAAAGTATATTCGTAAATATATATGTATATATGACAATAATAGCACATAAGTTGAGAAAGAGAAATGGAGTTAAAGAGTTCTAAAGTCTTTGCATTGTCTAAAAAAAGGGTAAAAGTACTAACACTAAACTTTGATAAATCAAGAATGGCTGATAATAGTTCCAGACGAACAACAGAAGTATAGCAAAAGAGAGTGTGTCTTCCAAACCTGTACTGAAGACAAATATAATAACAAAAATAGTCAATCAATTTAAAATAAGTAGCAAGGGAGAGAAAAAGGAACCTAGAATAGGTAGGACAAATAGAAAGTGAATAGTAAGATAGTAGATTTAAGTAAGTGTCATAATTTATATTAGACATAAATGGAAAAATGCTTCAGATAAAATACAAAATTTTTCATGCTTTATAAAAGAAGACCAATACCATATTCTATCTATATGAAGTTCCCTAAAATCTAAGGATATAGCAAACTGAAAACCAAAAGGCATAACCAGTCTCAGGCAAAGCAGAGAAAAGAAACAATGAAACATAACCAATCTCAGGTAAGAGATTGACTAAGACGTAGTGAAAGATAATGGGAAAAGTTTCTGTTCACCAGGGAGTTGTAAGAATTCCAAATGTGTATGCACCTAATTACATAGCCTCAAAATAGACAAAGCAAAAATTGGCAGAATTTACAAGAGAAATCATAAGAGATTTAAACACACCTTTCTTAGTTATTGATAATAGAACAGACAAAAAGAACAAGAAAGATACAGATGATCTGAAAAATGCAGTTACCAGAGCTGACATTTCTAGAAGACCACACCCAACAACGGCAAGAGGCAACTGCACAATCGGCACCGAGGTGAGCAGCTCTCTTTCATGGGCGCCTCTTGCATCAGTGACTGAGCTTCCAGGACCCCACCCTCTCCCTCTCCCCACTCCTCTTCCTTTCAGAACTCGCCCCTTCTTGGCGGAGTTAGAAGTACCTGTGACCTCCGACAAGGGTGCAGAGTACCCTTGGAGGTGGGAGCCAGGAGCTGGTGATAGCCGTGAGGGCAGGGTGGGTTGCCAGAAGGTTTTTACAGATGTCTACAGAGGGAGAAATGACTTGGAGTCACTCATTCTTAACACTTTTTCAAAGCA
This sequence comes from Bradypus variegatus, assembly GCA_004027775.1. Lineage (NCBI taxonomy): Eukaryota > Metazoa > Chordata > Mammalia > Pilosa > Bradypodidae > Bradypus > Bradypus variegatus. The sequence continues at coordinate 20,572 of PVKY010002111.1, read as the reverse complement.
CTTCACAAATGCATTAGTCCCCTGATCCTCACGACAAGCCCAGAGAGAGGTGGAAAGAGTGCTATCACCCCCATTTCTCAGAAGGGAAAACTGGGTGTTACATGATTTGTGCTACAGAGCTGATGTGTGAGGGACCAGGCTGAAGCCCTGGGTTTCCCACTCTGTGTTCTGCCTGTGAACCCCCATGGGTTTCTGCTTGACTGCCTGACCTTGACATTTAGGATAGGGGCCGTCACAATGCATAGCACATGGAATCCCCCTGGAATGTCTAGTCAGTTATGAATATGTTTCTGAGTCTCTACCCATCTGGACCTCTTGAGGTCAGCTGCCTCCTATGCAATTCAGAGTTGGCAAAGGCCAACCAGCCAAAGGGCAGGGCTTCTAGTTGAGCATAAAAGCATCTTAATGGTTGTCATTCTGTAGAAGGCAGGATTCTAAGAAGCTGGGCTTAGACAGGAGAATTCAGAACAAAGACAAATAGTCCAGTTTCGTAGAGAGAGGAGGAGAGGGTGAGCTGGAGGGGTGGAGGGGGGCAGCCCAGGACTGGGGAGGCAAGAATGGCCAGCATTCCATTTGGTCTCACAATTGTTCCCAAAACTTCAGTAAGGCTTGGCCGCTTGCAACTGCCTTGGCTAAGAGGATGCATTGGCAGAGCAGTAGGTGGTAGGGGAGCGGGTCACAGTATTCACATCCACACTTGGGTAAGAATAGGGTGGTGAAAAGGGGGAGCTGCAGGGCTGGAGTCTGGGTGTAGCAAATGGGAGCTGAACCTCTAGGGTCAGCAGTGATGGCAGGAGCAGAAGCTTCCAAGGACGTTTAGAATTCTTGGGCACTGGTCTGCCAAGATATAGGAAATGAGGACATGGGCCAATTTGTGGTAAAAGTGATGCCCAGGGGGGCTGGAACTTGGGGGCTCCCAGTGGTTAGTGTAGCCTGCACCTGGTGTTAGGCACCCTTATCTTGTTTGCAAATGAAGAGCCTCAGGCTCAGGGAGTTTGGTGACTTTGCTGATAACACATAGTTGGTCATGGCAGAGCCAGGGCTGACATGAGATCTTTATCACCCAGGGTTTTGTCTCTAGAGGGCGGCCCTCTGCCTCCCATCCCCATGGCCTCAGGAGTCAAGTACATGCTGATTTTGTATTTAAGAACATTCTTACTTTGGGTACCCCAACTCCCTTCCTGCTCACAAGTGAGAGCTGATGCTGGATAATGATGCCTGGTGCAGGGCTTTCTGCTTCCAGGGCCATGAAGCCATCCCAAATGACAAAGCGGACCAGGCAGATGTGCAAAAGGCAGTCTCCTCCTACCCAAACCCAGCTCCAGACAGCCTGTGGGCTCAAGAAGAAAGCCAGGGCAGGGGCCCCATGCTGGGGTGTACGCTCTGCTGTCACCATCTTGAAATTCTTAGTACAATAGTTTGCAAACATGGGGCTGGTGCTTTGATTTTTCAAATTATGTAGTCAGTCCTGGCAAAAGGCCCTCCAGCTTCAAACCAAAGGCATCGGTGCCTGTGAGTGGGGACCCTCGGGCACTTGGCAGGAGACCCCACCACCACTACCACCACACACACACACAGATATGAAATCTGGGCTCCAGGGGTGTGGGTAAGCACTGGAGCTCCGAGTGGCTCTGCAGCTTCCCTCCACTCTGGCCTGAGGTCAGGAGGGCCCCAGGAGCTGCCAGAACTTGTCCCAGAGCAAGGTCACGAGTGCCAGCAGAACTGGGCAGGAGACCCCAGCCAGCTGTCCCAGCAACCGAGTCCAGCCTTATCTTACTCCCTCAGCTCCATCCAGCTAAGGGGCCCAGTTTGGGTGGTTCTCTCCACTTCAAGACTGTCTGGTAGGACCCTAATGGTCCCCTGCTCCCTGGGATATCTGTGGCTCTGCTGACAGCCCACCGGGATGCCCTGGTCCTCCAGCTCAGCTCTCTGCTGCCCCCACCTGGTGGCCAGCTGTAGTTTGCTCCAGTTGGCCAACTTCCTGGAGAAGACATTTGAAATTGCTGCTCTTCAACTATTTTTAGCCTACCAAATGGCAATTTTAATTGTTTCAACCCAATACCATTATTTAGAAGAAAGCTGGGTGGAGGGACCAAATGGAGTAAAGGCTGACCCCATGTATAAAGGACACTCCCAACTTTCGTTTCATCTCAGGATGGCCCAGATGTTGGCATCAGCTGTCTGTGGTTCCCCTTGGGGCAGCCCTAAGGTGTTGCCATAGCAACCGGCTGCCTCAGGGGAATGAATAAGCCTCAGCGAGGAAAGAGTCTGTCCCCAATAGCCTTCCCACATGCCATGCAGCCAAACTTTCTAGAGACCCCTTGAGATGGGATGTTAAAAGGCAGCTGCACAAAAGCCTCACTACCAGCCGGTTCCAGCAGAAGATATCCAAACATCAATCTAATAGTGCTAAAGCTTAGTTCAAAGCAACTCTTCCCCAACTCCGTCCATGTCCAGCCGGAAGCAGCTAAGAGACGAGTGCGACGTCCCTTTTCCCTACAAAAGTTGCTTTGAGCTAAGTTAAAGCATTAACCCAAAATTCTACCCAAACCCGTACCAATTTTTTATTAAAAATAAAAGTCAGGAATGTCAGACCCCAGAAAAAAGAGTCTAACAGATAGAAGGAATGTCTGATCCAGGGGCCCTGCTGCTTATCCCATAGATACCCGGTGGGCCATAAAGTAAGAGTTGACGGCTGTTTCAGAAATCCCATGCACAGTAGCACCCAGACCCCAGGGGCAGACAAGGCAAGACAGATAGACAAGCCAAAAGGCCTACTTCCTCCACATAGATAATACAGTGCGTATCAAAGAAGAGGAGTATGTTAAAACCCTAGTAACCAGTCAGCAGAAACTGATAAGCACTCGCCCAATGGAAGCCCAGAACACACTCAGCAGGACCCTTCCCCCCAATACCCAATGTGGGTTTTTCCTTTAAAAAATGCTGCTCTCAGAAAGGGAGCCGGAGCCATTTTTCCTTTATTTCTTTTCTGATGGCTCCCACCTACTTTCTTCTGCTTTCTTCCTCTAATAAACCTTAAACTTTCTAAACCATGAAAAAAAAAAAGAAAAGGCAGCTGCACACTCCAGGCAGAGCCTCAGCTCTTTACAGCTCCACCAACAGCACCCCGAGGACAGGGCAGGTCCCCGAGGGGTGGGCAGCAGGGATGGCCTGTGGGCAGAGTCAGGAGTGTCGCACCAGGGACCTGTCCCCCACACAGTCCCCAGCTCTTGTGGAGATGTCTAAGCCCTGAGCTGTGGGTGTGAGAAGGAAAAGACGATGTAGTTGGCTCCTCCAGGTGCATGGGTCTAAGATGGGACAGATGGGGAGGGTACACCTGACCCCTGAGGGGGCCCCACCTGGCCCAGATTTACAGAACCCTGGAGAATAAGTGAGAGCTTGCCAGGCCAGCTCGGCAGGAGTGGGATGGGAAGAACGCAGGAAACTCAGTGGCTTGGCTCTGTTGGTAACATTCCACAGGTCCCATAAGCTTTCAGAGCTTCAGTTGCCTCGCCTGGGATTTGGGAACCAAAGAACCCACACTCTTTGCATCACGGATAGGGACGGGCTGGTATGGATGTTTCAGCTGGTAAAATATGAGGACACCTCCATCCAGGGCAGTAAGTAGCCACTGCCCAGAGCCTCCCTGGTGTCTGGCCCCTCCCCCTGGCACCCCTGGCACAGCTCCATGACCCAGCAACTTGAAGAGTCAATGCTGGGTAGGTCTTGGCCCTCCGGGACCTGCCCCAGTGCCCTGCCCAGAGTCTGACCAATCTGCACAGAACCCCTCTTTAGAGGGTCCTACAAGCAAATGGGATGGTGCCCAAAGAAAGGCTGTGTACGACTATAGGATGGTAGCAAACATGTGTATTACCACCTCTTCAAACTGGAGCAGTCTGGGGTGGAGGGTGGGGTGGATAGTGGGGGTCGGGTAGGAGCAAGGAAGGGGACAGTGAGCAGGTGGCCCGGGGAGTAGAAGCCCCAGGCAGGTAGGGGTTCAGGACTGGGGTCCCCCAGGCTTGGCCCATCTGCCCCCCTCTCCCCCACTCTAGTTCTCCAAGAGTGTAGTTCTCCATCTCTATTATTTTCCTTACATTCGCAAATGATGGCTTGGCTGCCGCCCTCAAACAGTTGAGTTAAAATAAAAATCGCTGAACTGACTCTCCGCCCCCAGCAAAACCCAAGTGATGCACTTGGCCGGGGTCTGGTTTTACGGTTGTGGGTTTACGCACAGCCATTGAGTAATCACACGAAAGCAGCTATTCCCGAGAACTCGCCCCGGCCCGCTGCCGCGCCGCTTCCCGGGATTGCGCTTCCCACGGCGCCCTCGCCCACCCGGGGATGGAGCCGGCCTGAGCGCACCGCCTCCCCGACCTCTCCGCGTTCCCCTCCACCTTCCAGAGGAGGTCCGGCGTCCCTTCCTCGGGACCCAGCGCCCGGGGCGGAGCCGAGTCCCGAGGGCGTTTGGGGAGGGCGGGGATCACTGATCACCGCAGGGATAGCCGAGGGCGCGCCCTAGCCGGCGGGTCTGGGGCTGTGCGGGAGCTGGGCCAGCGCGCACCCGGCGACTTCCAGGAGGGGAAAGGTGTGGCGAGCAGGACCCCAGAGGAGCCCCCCGGGGGTGGGAGAGCGCAGCGTCTGCAAGCGCAGGGACGTGGGGAGGGAGGTGGTGGCTGCGCCCGGCGGCGGGGAAGGGGGAAAGGCAGCGAGCACGGGGGGTGCACACAGGCACCAAAGCTGCAGCCGGCGGAGACCCGGGAAGACGCTGGGCCCAGGGATGCAGGCGTCCGTGGCTTCTGGGAGACTCCCGGTACCGCTCCCATGAATGGCGGCTGACCAGTGTCAATTTCTTTTATTTACCAACGCCGCCTGAACCGTAACTGTACTAATAGAGTGGCACTGGCTACCCCCCCAAAAAAAAGTGCCCTGAAAAACCCTTTTGCTATTAAATATGACTCCAAATCCTAAAAGCACAATGGCTTCAAGTCTTCCGATTTCCAAGAGGGCCTAAGGGCATAGGAGAGCCTGCAGAAGGAAGGAGGTCATTGAGGGCTACAGAATCCCCTTTCTTTCTGGGACGACTGGTGCTTCCTTACTTTGAACACTGCCCAATCTCTCAGAAACGTCAGGGAGTTCAGGGTAGGTGCATTTCGTTAAGTTTGTTATGAAACCGTCTCAGTCCCTGGTGGTCTGTCAACCACGTGGGAATCAAGCTGCAATAATGGGATTGACGGAAAAGAGAAGCAATGGATAGAATGCAAAGAGCCCTCTCTACCTGGGGTGTCATGGCAGCCTGCGGACACTGGAAGTGCACCAGCTCGCTCATTCAGCAGGTGTTCGCTGAGCTGGGGACAGCAAGGTGAACACATTTCACACAGAACAAGCCCCCTGTGTGGAAAGTTGAATCCTGTACCCCAACAAATGCATTCTTAATCCTCATCCTCTTGGGTATGAACCCATTGTCAACAGGACTTTTGAAGATGTTATTTTTGGTTAAGCTGTGGCCCAGGTGAATGTGTGAGTCTTAATCTGCGTTACTGGAGGTCTCATAAAGGGAACCGGGGTTACAGAAGCCAGAAAGGTATTTTTGTTTTGCACTTCTTCCGCTTCAAGGCTATTAGCCAATAAATTCCTGTTTAAGCCAACCCATTGTGTGGCATTTGTCACAGAAACCTGGAAAGCTAAGACACCCTAATCTCTAGAGCTTTCCCTCCAGGGTAGCAGAGAATTAACAAACTAGGAGATAGATAATATAAACTCAGGCAGGGATAAGGGCTGGGAGGTGAAATAAGACAGGGTAGTGGGAAAGTGGATGGCTGGGAGTGGTCATTTTATGTGAAAGTGACCTGAGTAGCAAAGGAGTGAGCCACATGGCTGTCTGGGTGAAGCATTCCAGGGAGTGGGGCAGCTGATACAGAGACTCCAGGCTGTGCAGGGAGAAAAGGGTGCCAGGGTGGCAAAAGGGGAGACAGCAGCTGATTAGGCCTATTCACCCTTTTCACCCTTATTTGTGGCCTCAGTTTCCTCAAATGAAGATGTCAGGCTTGTTCTTTAATTATCTACTTCCCAAAGCTTAGAGAAGCTTCTAAATTATTGTTCCAGCTTCAGAAACAGGCAACCATCAAAGCCCTAGATGTGTGTGCACATTCTTTGCACATACATTAGTGCATGTTTATTTGTGCATGGCGAGAATCAGGGCAGGTTGCACACCACTTGGTTAATCTGGGATCCTGGGAAAAAGGGGTGTCTTAGTTTGCCAGGGCTGCTAGGACAAATGCCTCACAATGAGTCAGCTTAAACAGCAAGCATTTACGTGTTGCTTAGAAGTCCAAACTCAAGGCATTGGCAAGGCCATGCTTCCTCCTGGAGTGTGTGGCATTCCAGCTCGGGCTTGCCGCAATCCTGGGGGACCTTGGCTTGCATCTCTGCCCCTGTCACATGACCGTGACCTTGGTGTGCCTGCTGTGCTTCTCTTTAAAAGACCAGCGGTCATACAGAGTAAGACCCACCCTCCTTCAGTTGAGCCACACCTAAGTAGGAGCTGAGAAGATCCTATTCACAAATGGGTCCACATCTTAACTGATAACATATCTTCAAAGAGTCCCATCTGCAAATGGGTTCACACCCGCAGGAATGTGCATTAAGATTAAGAACGTGCCTTTTGGGGGGTATATGATTCAATCCACCTTAAGGGGTGAGGGAGTGGAGGCAGTGGGGACAGCAAAATGGAAAAAAAGGACATCCAACATGTAGATAACATAACTAGAAATACTGGACAGGGTTAGATTTAAACCCATTGATTCATAAGGATGCCCACGAAATATTACGTGGACAATCAAGTTGCAGCATGACAAGAATTCTGTGCTTCTATTTCAGTAAAGACAAGTGAACCATGGATCCCTCTCTGTGCAGGTACTTTTGTGTCTGCGTGTAGGAGAGGTGAGCATCTCGACCATCACCCAGTTACCACAGGGAGGGTAGGGTGGGGGTCAGGGTGCATCACGGGGAGTAAGGGGGTGGCTGGACCACCGCAGGTGTGCGGTGAGAGGTGATGAGAAGGCGGGAGATGGGAAGGGCAGTGCAGACATGGAATCCGCGGAGTCTCCCAAGGAGCAGGAGGTAGCCAACATCCAGCACAGTTGGCCCTGGGGTTCTTCATGTCCATCCTGCCTTACACCAACTGTCCATGCTTGCCCTCTGGACATGCAGCTGTTGTCTTCTGTTTCCCTGCATGCACCTTGCCCTCTGCCACATATACATGTCACAGCACCATTTACAGTTAGACGGCATCAGAAGCTCTTCATTGTTCAGGCAAACATTTCTTCCAACCCTGTGGAATGTCATGCATGCTAAATCCAGTCTTTATCCTCTGCCAGGTGACTCTGACCCACCATTGTCATCCACTGGGTCTGGCTGCCAATGAAGCAAACTATGTGGCTATGGTGACTACGAATTCAGCTTCCTAAAAAAGAAAAAAGCCCAAGTCTTGGTCTCCCCAACAAACCTTGTGTTAACTATTGAATCAATAAACTTCACAATAGATCTTCATGATAGACCAAAGCCAATTGCGGTGAAAAGTCTGCACTGTGGCCTTCGGCACAGACTTGGCCTGCAATGCCTTCTGCCCTTGCCTGCAGGCCCTGTCCTCATCTCATCTCTCTTCTCCCCTTCCCTGTCTCTGCTTCTGTCCCTCTTGATTCTCCTCAAGCTCACCATGCTGTGAGGCTTTGCGCTGGCTGTTCCTTCTGCCTGAATGCTGTTCCCACAGGTGTCTATACGACCCTCCCTCACTTGCTTCAGGTCTTTACTCAATGCCAGCTTCCCAGGGAGCCCTTCCTGGAACCCACTTAAGATTGCAGCCCCCTCTCCTGACACTTCTAGCCCCCCTCTGCCACTTTATCTTCTCTTCAGCAGTTGCTTATCATCTGGTTTGGCCCACAAAGCAGTGCCAGAGTTGTGTTTGTTGGGTGAATTTATCTTTATTTAGACACCACAATGGTTTCCCAGAGAAAAATAACAAAGAACCATGCCCCATTTCCACAAATGACTTACTAGCCAATGGTAGGATTTGGGTTGCCTTTCAGTAAATGTTCTAATATTTAAACCTGTGACTTGTTACAAGGGCATCTTTTATGACATAAAATATGAGAAAGTATAGAATTTTCTAGTGGAAATGCACCTGTGAAGCCATCTCATTTGTACTGGTGAGAAGGGTAAGATCCAGAGAGAGTGAATGGTTTCCCTGTAGCCAAGCAGCTGAATTGGGATTAGAACTGAAGATCCTAGCTCTTTCCACCACTCTAAGTTGCTCAGGAATCAAGGGGTGCCAGTGACCTACAATCATCATTTTGGGAAACCCATTGTTTAACCCCACAAGGGAGCCTGTCAGACCTCATGGGCTGCTTGGGGACATGGGGGTTTTCTGTAGACAGTTGCCTGCATTTGTTCAAGGGAACATCTCCAAGGAGACAAATGGCCAGGTGTGGAAGAAAATGATGGCTTTTCTTGCAGCTAAAAGACTCCTGGGGAGGGAGCTCCTTTGAAAGGGTCTGGGGACAGGGGCCAAGCCCCGGGGAAGTGGGTGGCAGCTGAGCTGCCTTCTAAGGATGGAGGCCTGGCCAATGGCTCATGTTTCGGCATTTGATCTGCTGGGAACTGGATGCTTCCCTGGGGCTAGCATGAAGGCAGGACTGCCAGGACCAAGAAAAGAAATGTCTGCAGTGGCCAAAGTCAGGAGGGACGGGGAGGGTACAGACATCACTGAGGGTGTCTGTGAGGCTGTCAATTGTGTCACGTCCTCAAAGTTTCCCAAGATCTTTGGCCACTTGTCGTTGGGAGGTATCTTAGCTCCTAGCTGCTGAAACCAATACATGCAGTGGGTTGGCTTAAACAACAGAATTTATTATCTCCTAGTTTTGAGGCTAGAATTCCAAAATCGAGGCATCAGTAGGGTGAGGCTTCCTCCCCACAGACTGTGGCACTCTGGGGCCGGCTGCCGGTGACCCTTGGTCCTTGGCTTTTCCACCGCATGGCAATGCACATGGCGGCCTCTTCTTTCTCTTCCAGGCTCCATTGACTTCCAGCTTCTGGCTGCTCCATGTGGCTTCTTGTTCCTTTTCCAAATTTCCTTTGCTTATAAGTACTCCTGCCGTTTTGGATTAAGGCCCATCCTCCTTCAGTGTGGCCACACCTCAACTCGTAACACCTTCAGAGATCCTATTTACAAATGGGTTCACACCCAGAGGAACATGAACTTACCTTTTTTGGGGGACATGATTCAGTCCTCAAGAGGAGGGCAACTTAGACTAACCCTAAGTGTCTAACCAGGGGACAAAGCCACGGAAACACCCGGTGTGCCCATTTACCAAGACAACTTTCCCAATTCAACAATCCTCCAATGAAATGGGCCCTCATAGGTGGTGCCCCCTCTTGGTCTTTTGAAACACAAATGAAGAAATGCAACTGGGGTAAGCATCCCACAGCAGCAGGCTGCAGCAAGGGGGTCCTGGAAGCCTCAGGGGGCCCCATCCTGACCCAGCTGCACTCTCTTTGTTGTGTGGGAGAGAATGCAGCACCCTGATCATTTAAAGATCACTTAAATCAAAAGTCTCAGCTTACACCATAGAAACAAATTAGTCACACGTGTGGATGAGAATTCCTGTGGGGTCTTTCAAAGCTTCCTTCAGCAGAGGAGCTGAAGCCTTTGTTATAAAGCTCCCATGCCTCACATGGGAGAATACAAAGACCAAAAGTAGCAGCTAGTGAAGGCTTTACGCAGGTACGAAGAGACCACCAGATATGGTGAAGGGCTTCCGTGGAAAGGGTTTCTGTAGGAAACTCTGAGTTAAATGGAGGTTTGTTTCCTGCAGGACTTATCAGAGCCTTCAATAGGCTGATGCACACTGTGAGTCTAACAAGGGACACTGTGGTGCCTCCTCTTTGTGACTCAGCATCCCCCGTGGCTGGTGTTCCTAGGAGCGCACTTGGTGTAAAACTTTGGAAGGATCTCTCGGGGTTCCTGAAGGAGGAGTTCATGCCAGTTGCTTTAGGCCACTCCTAAGCCTGTGACTCCTTTCCCTCACCCCCAGGCTGACTAAACAAAACCACCAAATAGGTCCCTGCCCTCCTGGCCCAGCGTCCTCCATGGAATTCCCAGGGCTGCTTCCCCTTGGCATAATTCCCTTGCCAAGGTCTCCCCTTAGATGCCCTTCCTGCAGCCTGGGAGACGGCCTGCACGGGGTCATGCAGCAACTTGACTGGTGGTTCTTTTGCTGAGCATTTACCCTGAGAAGGTTCTCCTGGCTGTGAGGATGACTCAGCAGAGGTGGCTGGAACAGCCTCAACCAGAAACAGTCCCCGGCCCTGCAGGCCCAGGAATGCTATCCTGCTCCTGGCAGCTCACCTGTCACCAGCTCCCCTCTCCGTCCCACTTCCCCATGCACAGCCTTCTGCAGCCCAGCCCGGCCCCTGGATTTGCTTCTTTATCTCAAGACTCCAAACTGTGTGTCCGTGAATGTGAAAGGAAGAGCTTCTAAATCAGTCAGGGACAAAGGATCAAATCTTCCTGTTACAGGTGAGAGTCTAGCAGAGACGAGCCTCAGAAATCTTGTGAATAGCTTGGCTTGTCTGTGTGTTTCCTCCCAGAAGGGGCAGCTGGTGGGCCTCAGCAGACTCTGGGCAGGGGATCATGGCTTTTTGCCAGGATGAATGAGGGTCTGGCACACGAGTTACTGATGTCGAGGGGAGCTCTCCACCCCTCCACATGCCAACTACACAAGAAAACAGAAAGGAAACTACCCATGTTTTGCTGATGGGACTTTGCAGATGTTTTCTCGTGCCTCCTGAAAGAATTGCTCCCTTAAACACCACAGTTGTGTGTGTTCCATTCTTCCATCAGCAATATCACTTCTTAGCTGGACGGCTGTTATTAAATAGACCTTGGGGGAAATTATGCTCTTAAGACTTGTCACTGTGCTGATAAACCAGGAGTTTGGTGTGTGCCACCCCCAAGTGCAGTGGCCCTGGAAAGGGGAACCTCCTTGTTCTTAAGCTTGAGTTGAAGTAATTTACACCATCTAGTCCTCTAAGAGCATTTGTGAATGTGCACGGGTGTATACAGGATTTTTTATAGATTTTTCTATCTCGATCAAAGCTTCAGTGCATCTTATCTCCCCTCTTGTGGAATTCACCCCCCTCCATTCACCACCCAATGCAAATTGGGGTCTCTTTGCCTCAGGAGCAGGTCAACAGGAAAACTCAAGTTCAAGAACAACAAAAGAATGTTCCTTCTTAGGGCTTACTAGCAAGAGCAGATTGGGGGCTTTGTGTTTGGGGGCCGGGGGATGTCACGATGACTTGTGAGGCTCTTGTACCTGCCAAATGTGGCAGTGGATTTGTGAATGTGGGCACTGTCTCAAAAAAAGAGTGCTGACCCTCCCAAATGCCCACCAAAAGGGATGGCCCCACCTGCCTCCTCTGAGCCCCAAAGGATGGGTCTCCCCTGTTCTTGAAATTAAGTTGATTTTTAACCCCATGAAAAAGAAGAAGACCTTTTTTTCCCCCTTGTTTGCATTCTCAGGTTGCAGGATGTCAGAGATTTGCAAATCGTCTAGTCCCACATCTGCCCCAGCCCATTTTAGGGGCAGGTGAGGTTTCCTTGTAATGTTCCCTCTGGGTCTAGCACATGTGAAGACATTTCCGAGGGCGTCCTTGGCACTCAGCTTTACCGGCTGCTGCCTACAGCTCCCAGGGCACTGTCTGGCTCACATGGGTGCTTGCCGAAGGAAGCCATCCCCTCTGGTCCACGTGAGACCTGCTCTGCCTGCACCTAAACTGCACCCCCCTCATTCTCCCGTGCCCAGGGGGCAGCCCCTGCAGGGCAAGCAGAGTTCACCACCGAGCCCTGATCTGGGGGCTCGGGGGCTGTCAGGAGCCCCTGGCTGCCTCTCTCTGCATCACATAGGCACCGTCCTTTGGGAAAAGCACACCTATCAGCACCCATCCTTGCGAGGCTGTGCCCGGGGCCCCGGGAAACACAGTCACAGCACCTCCTGCCCCACAGCCTGCCCTGAGCATTCTGGGAACCTCCTCGGACTCTCGCTTCCTGAGGTCACCACAGATCATCCCTCAGTTAGAGCCCCCCGCCCTCCACTCCCCAGGAGCAAGGCCCACACCTGAGTCATCGCTGAACCCCCAGAGCCCACAAGGAGCTCAAAAGCACATGTGAGAAAGAACCAGACTCAGATAGCCACAGAGCTGCAGCACTGCTGGGAGAGAGAGTGGCATGAAACGTCAGAGCTGCTGACTCAGAGTGTGTTGTCAAAGAGTGTGTAAAACTCACGCCCACCCAAACGCCTCCTGTGTGGGATCACAGCCTGCACAAAGGTAGGTGCAGCCAAAAGGCAAGGGGGCTGGGGCTCAGGTGGCAGGAAGCCCCCTGCCAAAGGGTGGTCCTGGTGTGAGCACTCTGGGCGCTGACTTCCCATGCCCACCCGGCACAGCCTCAGACAGCAACAGACAGATCCGGGACGCCTGTCCCTCGAGACAGAGAGCAGCGTCTCTGTCCTCCATCCACCTGCTCACCAGCTTCCCGGCAAAGCCCACTCACCTTCTGTGACCCTGACGTGGAGCTCTTGAGTGAGCCCCGCTTGAAGGAGCTGCTCATCTTCCTCGGGGACCCCAGGAGCCTGCCTCCTGCACCCCTCCTGAGGTTTTGGCCTGCAGCATGGGGTCTGCCCCCCTCCCTGGGTGAGCAGCTCCAGACCCCCCTCAGCCAGTGGCTGGGTCTGCCCAGGAGCCTGTGCTGGCCCCAGCCGGGCCCTCCTGCCCGACCCCTGCTGCCCGCACTCTGGGCACATCTATGACATCTATAATCAGGCTTAATCCTTCCATCCCCCAAGGGCTTAGAGGGGACAGCGATTTAGCAAATGGCAATTGAAAGTAAATCTACTTTGAGAAAGTGGTAGCTGCAAAGGATGGTCAAATGGAATGATTTTGGCTCCAGATCAGACGCCTCTCACAGCTGGTGTCTTTGCCTCCTTGGGGAGGGTGTCCATAACCCCTGAGGCCTTGTGCCCACTTGGGTGACCACAGAGTCTCCAAGGAACATGGGGACCAAGATCCCTTAGTCACAGCTCCCTCCTCTGACCCATCAGCTTGACTTTTCTCCCCAGTTAATTTGGTGATGAAGCAAGCCCTGCCTTTTTATCTTCTTGCTGGGTCGGGCTGCCTGCCCGTTATGTGCCGGCGCTCACTGTGGGCTCTGCACATGGGGTTCTTCCCATCATCTCTTATTTCAGGGGTGCTGCCCCTGCCTCCTGGTTGGTTTTATGTGTCCAGTGGCTGGGCTACAACACCCGGTTCTCCAGGTGTGGCTGGGTAGGTGCGTTGTAAGATGGGGTGAGCGTCGACAGTCAGCTCACCTCAGTGGGGACGACCTCGATCGTGGAGGTGGACCTCAAACAATAGGTGGAGGCCCGAAGAGGAAAAACTGAGGTTTCCCGGAGAAGAAATGCGGCCTGAGGACTGCAGCGTTAGCAGCTTTCCTGAGTCTCTCGCCTGCTGGCCTGCCCTCCAAACCCCAGCCCTGCCAGCCCCCAATGGTGTGAGCCAACTCCTTGCATGGACCTTGTTAAAAATTATCTATTTATGTTGTCGCCAACATTGAGGACTGGCGGTTTGATGTGCCGAAACCTCTATCACGGGACTTCCTCATTACTGCAGGGGAGAGGCTAAACCTGCTTATAATTGTGCCTGTGAGTCTCCCCTGAGTACCTCCTTGTTGCTCAGATGTGGCCTCGCTCTCTAAGCCCACTCAGCAGAGGAACTCACTGCCCTCCCCACTACGTGGGACCTGACTCCCAGGGGTGTAAATCTCCCTGGCAACACAGGATACGACTCTCGGGGATGAATCTGGACCCAGTATCATGGGATGGAGAAATCTTCTTAACCAAAAGGGGGATGCAAAATGAAACAAAACAAAGTTTTAGTGGCTGAGAGATTGCAAATGGAGTCAAGAGGTCACTCTCGTGGACATTCTTATACACTATATAGATAACACCTCTTAGGTTTTAATGTATCAGAATAGCTGGAAGTAAATACCTGGAGCTATCAAACTTCAACCCAGTAGCCTTTGACTCTTGAAAACAATTATATAACAATGTAGCTTACAAGGGGTGACAGTGTGATTGTGAAAGCCTTGTGGATCACACTCCTTTTATCCAGTGTGTGGATGGATGAGTAGAAAAATGGGGACAAAAACTAAATGAAAAATAGGGTGAGATGGGGGAATGATTTGGGTGTTCTTTTTCGTTTTTATTTTTTATTCTTATTCTGATTCTTTCTGGTGTAAGGAAAATGTTCAAAAATAGATTGGGGTGATGAATGCACAGCTATATGATGGTGCTGGGAACAGTTGATTGTACCCCATGGATGATTGTAGGGTATGTGAATATATCTCAATAAAACTGAGTTTAATTAAAAAATTATCCATTTATCAATCTCCTACTGGCCTGTGTCCTGACAGACACGCCCCCCACCAGTGAATGGTGCATTTCCTTATGGGCAGGCAGGGTCACAGGGCTCCGTGTGTCCCTTTGCTGCCGAGCATATAACAGGTGCTCAACCAAAAGGCGCAGATCACGGATGTGCATTCCTGGTGTGGCCCCACGTGTCATCATCGTAGCTCCACCTCTTCCTGCTGCAGGCACAGGAGCCCCCTCCGGCATGCAGAGGAGGAAATCAAGGCTCAGACAGGACAGGTGATTTTTTTTTCCAGTTGTCCTAAATGATTTTTTTTTAAAGAATAAGACAGGCTGCAAATAAATGAAATGGAAGATGAGCTGTCTGAGCTTGCCTGTCCATGCAAGGCAAGCCTCTCCATCTCGGTGCTGGTTTCTTGCCCCAGAAGACCCACTCGGCTTGGACACACCACGGGTGGCTCGGGGTGGGAGGCATGGCTGCTGCCTCCGGGGTGTTGACTTAGGAACTTCTGGAGTTACACCTCTAGCCTCTGCCTCTCCTCCTTTCACACAAATAGGCTCCTCATTGCTTTTTAAATGCTTAGCTCTCTCCCATCTTTAAAAATAAAAAGAAACAAATTCTCTCCCTTGACTCCTCTTTCCATTTAGCACCTGCCCAATCTCTTACTCATCTTTGCTTTATTCAACCCATGTTTATAGAGCATCTCCTGTGGGCCATTCACGGGGTGCTAGGGACAGCCATGGGCAAGCAGGTGAAAACCCCCGCCCTCCTGAGCTGCCCTCATGGGGGAGCCAGTCAGCCCTCATTACCCATGGATTCCATATCTGTGATTTCATGTACTTGCTAAAATTCATTTGTAACCCCCAAATCAGTGCCCGTGGCACTTTCACTGTCATTTGCAGACATGCACGGTGGCCACAAATTCGAGTCACCCCATGTGCATGTGGCCAGCTGAGGTCAGCAATGCCTTCTTGTTTCAGCTCTCAGGCTGCAAACAAGTATTCTTTCTCATGGTCGATCTAGTGTCCTGTGTTTCAAATTTTGGTCCTTTTTGTTGTTGGTTTTGCTATTTAAAATGGCCCCCAAGTGTTGTGCTGACATGTGTCCAGTATTTCTAAGCACGAGAAGGCTGTGATATGCCTTACGGAGAAAATACACACGTTTCTCGAACTTTGTCCAGGCCTGAGTTATAATTACTGTGGGCTGTGAGTCCAGTGTTGAATCATCAATACATTAAACCCAGTGTCTTAAACAGAAACACACATAAACAAGACTATGTACTGATTGGTTGATGCTAATGTGGTGGCCAGAGTCTCGCGGGAGCCTGAGCCCGTATTTCCCGGGAGCAGTGGGTCCGTACTCACTAATTCAGTGCTTGCTGTGACTTTAAAGATCATAACTACCGCAAATAACGAGAATCTAGTGTACATGGAGTCCCAGGCAGTCATAAGTACCTTGGAGGAAAATAAAGTCTGGGGCAGGTAATTTTAAATAGTCAGGGAAGTTCTCTCTCAGAAGATGACGTTTGGATGAAGACTCAAGGGAGATGAAGGAACAAGCAACGCAGGAAGTTGTGAGGGGGTTTTCCAGGCAAAGGAAGCGGCCCGAGTTGGCGCTCCTGCTATGCTTGAGGAAGCGCAGGGAGACACAGCCCGGAACAGCACATGCGAACAGGTGTGGTTCTCAGGGGTGCGGGCAAATGGGGGATTGTGCAGCCTCTGTGAACCGTCCCAAGGACCTTGCGTCTTTATTTATTTGGGTCTTTATGACCTGCTGTGGTTCTAAGAGGCCCACCATGGTTCCCGTGGTGGATCTGACTGAGGGCAGGGAGGAAGCAGGAGCCCCGGGAAGAGGATGGGGGCAGGTGGTGCAGGGTGAGTGGTGCTCTGACTTTGGAGAGTTGCGGAGGTGGAATCAATAGTATTTCCTGAAGGATTGGGTGTGGGGTATGAGGGAAAGACAAATGTTGAGGTAACAAGAAGGTTTTTGCCAGAGTGGCTAGAAGGGTGAAGCTAACTCTCAAGTGAGAGAAGGCAGCTCTGGTGGAGTGGGTTGGGGGAAAAAGCCAAAGTCTACACTGCTAAATATAACAGTATTTTCAGCCCTAATTTTCTGTGCCCTCTTGGAAGGGTTTGATGCTGCTAGCACATCACTCATCACTGTGCTAATTTTCCTCCTAATTCTCTGGTGAACCCTCAAACGTCTTGGATGCTCCAGCCCCTTCCATCCAAACTATTGTTACCTTCCTTCAGGTGCTGTCCTGAGCCCTCCTGTCTCATACCCCTGACCCTGGGTGTCATTGTCTTTGCCCTTAGCTCCATTGTCATCTGATAATTCCAATACATGCCCCCAGCAGACCACCCCTCTGGGCTGACTCTCCAGGCCTGCTCAGAGACACCTGCCTCACTCTCAGCGTCTCCTACACTGCTCTCAGGTCTAGTTCCCAGGTCCGGTCCTCAGGGCTTCCTGGCTCATGGATGGGCCCCACATCCATATGACATGAAATCATGGGGATACCTCCCCACCCCGGGCCCGTACCCAAAGGACCATGATGTCTCACAGGAACAACTGGGTAACAGCTCCTGTCAGCTCTCTCTGTGTTATTCCTGCCCCCATTCAATCTGCACCTCCTGTGAAAGTAAGAGTAATCCTTTACAAATGCAGATCTGGTTATGTAATGCTTCTGCTTAAAACCCCTCGGGGCTTGGGACTGACCCAAATTCCCACCAGTCCCCAGGGTGCTGCCTCCAGCTCCCATCTCACCTGCAGCTGTCCGGTCACACCAGCTTTGCTCCATCCTCCGCCTGCCCTGCTGTGTGGCCACCGGAGCATTCTCTTCTTCCCCACAGAACTTAGACATTGAGATGTTGGCCATTGTACACAGGTGTAACATCACTTTAATAGTATGTGCCTCCCTCATTTCTTCACATTTCCAAGCATAGAAAAAGTGTGCAAGCTTTCCCAACTTGCTTTATGAGGCCAACACAATCCTAACACCTAGGGAAGGTAAGGAGACTATACTCCACGCTCATTCACTGGTGAAAATAGATTTAAGAATCATAAAGAATATGTTAGCAAAGTGAATCTAGCAGAGTTTCCAAAAATAACACCCCACGAGTATCACAGGAATGCAGGAGACTCAACATTGGAAAAGCTATTCACGTGATCAACCACACTAGAAGGTAAACAAAGAAATGCCATATCAATCAATAAACAAATCAATAAACTGATTTGCCTGAATCATATGATCCACCCTAGCAGCAGTCAAAAGACGTATCTGACAAGATTTGGCAACCATTTCTTATATAAAAGATAACAAACAAAAGCTCTTTGAAAGCTAAGAATTCAAAAGAACTTCCATAATTTGATGACAGATATATATTGGAAGCTTATTGTACATACCATGTTAATTGGTGAAATGTTAGAAATATTCTCATAAAATGTCAAGATTAGAGCAAAGATGCCTTCCATCAACAGCGTTATTCAACATTTTTCTGGAGATCCCAACCCATGCAGGAATATAATCAGGCAAGAAAAAGAAAGAAGTAATATAAATATTGGAAAGGAATAGGAAAAAAATTATTGCCTAGAAGCCAGGAAAACCAACAAGCAAGCTACTAGAATTAATAAAAGAGATTGACAAGATCACCAGATACAAGGTCAACATAAGAAAAAATACCAGGTTTCCTATCCTTAAGCATATTCAACTAGAAAAAAATTCCCGTCAAATTGCGAAAGAAACTATAAAACACTGGCAATAAGCTTAAGAAGACATGTATAAAACCTGTGTAAAGAAACTATAAAATTTTACTGAGGATGACAAAATACCTTAGAAAGTGCATGTTCTCATTCATTTCTGGAATACCTTTTGGAAATCAATCTGACAATATCTATTAAAATAAAGTACATGTACTCTTTACCAGCAATCCCTTTCCTAAGAAACTACCTCATATAAATTAAAGTTCTAACATACGAAAGTATATATCCACTCCGTACCTACCTGGATTTCTGCAACACGGCAAGCGTCAGCCCTGCCCGCCCTGGATTAGGCCCTGTGGCTGCAAAGAAAACAGTCTCAGTAGAAAACTCAGGGATAAAAATGGAGGAAGTGATGCTTCAGCTTGAAATTACTAGAAGTGTCCAGGAAGTAAATGAGGAAGACACTCAGGAACCAGAGAAGCCTCAGGTCAGCTAAATATTTCTTGGAGTGATGAGGAAATCAGGAGGTTCACTCAGGAGTGGGAATCCCCTGAACAGGTGATGCAGCCCAGACAGAAGGAAAAGAATCACGTGCTGTCGAAACCAATTGCCCAGGGGCTCAGGAAGAGGGGCATAAAGAAGAGCTGGCAACAATGTCTCCATGTGCTGATGAGTTTGATGTACTTATATTGGACTCTACATGAGGCTAACCGGAAGCCAAGGACTGACGCCCTGCATTGTCCTTATGGGGAGGCCCCACACAGGATCATGGAGTGAAACTGGGAGGACAGCGTCTCCTCAGGTGTCCCCACGCAGTCATGGCCAATCCTCCACCTCCCGAGTTACAGCTCCAGGCCTGCACCACCCTTGTGCCCCTTGAAGAGCTGATGTGGACCTCCCCACCTGTGATCTACATGGAGACCCCTCAGGTGCCAGGATGGGCACCTGGACCCCAAGCCCTCCATGGTCACCTCTGTGCCTGCATCCTGCCGCTCTCCTAGAGGACCCCACACCCCAGCAGCAGTGGCCAACTGCCTCTGACTCTGACGCAGATCCTGGTCTTTATGACAGCTTGAACCTGGGTCCCAATTCTGTTTGAGACATAACAGAATATTGAAGATCTGTGCACTCATTCCAGCTCAATGACGTTTTCTTCCAATCTATTAACACAGAATATTCTATCATTTATTTAGGTCTTCATTAATCCTTTTAGCAATGCTTTCTTATTTTCTGTGTACAAACCCTTTACACCATGGT
Organism: Bradypus variegatus; assembly: GCA_004027775.1. NCBI lineage: Eukaryota > Metazoa > Chordata > Mammalia > Pilosa > Bradypodidae > Bradypus > Bradypus variegatus. Next base: position 1,135 of record PVKY010002111.1, on the reverse strand, counting down.
TGGATTTGTTCCTGGATATTTGATTGTTTTGGTTGCTATTGTGAATAGAATTTTTCCTTGATTAGTTCTGATTATTCAATGTTTGTGTATAGAAAAAGTGAAGATTTTTAGCTGTTGATCTTGTGCCCTACCATTTTGTTGAATTCATTTTTTAGGTTGAGTAGCATTTTTGTATTTTCTTTGTCCCTTTCTATATATATGGGTGTGCTGGTTTGAATGTATTATGTCCCCCAAAATTCCATTATCTTTGATGTAATCTTGTGTGGGCAGACGTTTCAGTGCTGATTAGATTGTAATTCTTTGAGTGTTTCCATGGAGATGCGCCCCACCCAACTGTGGGTGTTGACTCTGATTGGATAATTTCTGTGGAGGTGTTACCCCATCCATTCAGGGTGGGTCTAAATCAAATAACTGGAGCCATATAAATGAACTGACAAACAGAAGGAACTAAGTGCAACTGAGAGTGACATTTTGAAGAGGAGCTACAGCCAAGAGGGACACTTTGAAGAATGCCCAGGAGCTGGGAGAGGAGCTGCAGATGAGAGACAGTTTGAAGATGGCTTTTGAAAGCAGACTCTTGCTCCAGAGAAGCTAAGAGAGGACAGACACCCCAAGAGCAACTGAGACTGACATTTTTGAGGAACTGAAGCCTAGAGAGGAATGTCTTGGGAGAAAGCCATTCTGAAACCAGAACTTGGAGCAGACGCCAGCCACGTGCCTTCCCAGCTGACAGAGGTTTTCCGGGCACCATTGGCCATCCTCCAGTGAGGGTACCCGATTGCTGATGTGTTACCTTGGACACTTTATGGCCTTAAGACTGTAACTTTGTAATCAAATAAACCTCCTTTTATAAAGCCAATCCTTGTCTGGTGTTTTGCATTCTGGCAGCATTAGCAAGCTGGAACAATGGGGTCATGTCATCTGTGGGTGGCGGGTGTTTTGCTTCTTCCTTTCCAATTTGCAGGACTTTTATTTCTTTTTCTTGCCTAGCTGCTCTGGCTAGAACTTCTAGAACAATGGTGGAAAGCAGTGGTGACAGTAGACATCCTTGTCTTGTTCCAGATTTTAGAGGGAAAGCTTCATGCTTTGACTAGCTATGATGTTAGGTTGGGTCTGTCATTTATGTCCTTTGTCA
>PVKY010002110.1:0-27425 GCA_004027775.1 Bradypus variegatus | reverse complement strand
CTCACCCCCCACACGCCTGCACCCCCACAGGATGCACTCCAGTCCCAGTGTCTCATTCTCACCTCTTGTGCACACATGCCCCCCCCCAAGAAATACAATCATCTGCTGTCATACACCCCTAAAGAGACCCACACACTTAGGGTCAAGCGCGAAACGCTACACCTCACATACCCATCCCTCAACAGCTTCACACACACGATGACACAAGCTCACACACTTCACACCCTCACTGAGAAGCTGACACGAGCTCACACCCCCCAAAATCACTCACACTTTCTCCCTCTCTCCTCCCTCTCACACACACACCTTTTCAAACACAGCAGCTGTGTAGTAACTGACGCAGACACTCAACCACCCCTCCAGTCTCACACCCGACCCCACATCACCTAACAAACGCACTCACTTCTCTACGCTCCTGCCCGCCTTCCTCACCGCTCCTTCCCGGACACCCTCACACGGAGACGCAACAAAGACACACTGCTGGGCACACACGCACCCTGGCGAAGACCCACGCGCGCTCTCTCCGAAGGAGACGTCCTCCCCGCTCGCGAAGCCAACCAGCCCGGAGGATTCTCACACCCGGACGGCCGCTCGGACCACGGGCCTCTGCGCGGCTCCGGAGCGCCCCGGCCCCCTTTCCCGGCGGCTCGCCCCCGTGCGCGTGCCCTGCCGGGCTGCCGCCGGGCGCCCTCACACTCACCGCGCGCCAGGTCCAGGATCGCGGCGAGCAGCAGGCAGACGCAGCCGCCGAGGCGCGGGGCGGCTCGCATGGTGCCCGGGAGCTGGCGGCAGCGGCGGCGACGGGTCTCCTCGCCATGGGCTCAGGCGCCCTCCTGCCACCGGTCGCCGGTCGAGGCGGTGGCGGGGAGCGCGGGGCGCCGCGGGGGCGCCCCCATGCCGCTGCGGCCCGGCCGCCCAGACTCCGGGCTCGACTCGGCTCGGACTCCGCGGGGCGCCGCAACCCTCGCTCCCCCGGCGTCCTCCGGACTCGTGGCGGCTCTGGGTTTCTCGGCTGCGCGGCGCCCACCGCCGCCCGGAGTCGAATCCGCGGCGGCGCCGGAGTTTGGAGCCGAATCGCGCTCCCTCTGCCTCGCGCTCGCCTCTCGCGGCGGCGCCAGCGCCCCCTCCCCGCGCCCTCCCTCCGTCCCTCCCCCTCTGCCCGCCCTCTCCTCGCCGCGCTCTCCGCCGTATTATACACTTTTCTTTAATCCTTTCTGGGCTGTTCGTCTCTTCATCTGCTAAGCCGATTTATTGCAGGGAGAAGGAGCGCTCACTCCTCCCATCCCCCCCCCCGCTCCTCTTCTGGCTCCCGCCCCCTGTCCTCTCCCCATGTGCCCCCAACACGCCCAACTAGCTTGCTGCTCTTAGCTTCGTAACCCTCCCCCAGCTGGCTGAGCACCCCCCCAGAAGCCAAGCTCCACGTTCTCCCGCTCCACTTAACCCCATCTCCGGGAGCACACCACCGTCTCCCCAGCGCCTGGTGAAGGCAGACCGCCTCCCTCCTGTGAGAGCGGTGCCAGCCCCCAGGAGCAGGGCAGGCGCGGGGTGCGGCTTGGGAGGGTGGCCTTGCCATCTATTGGAGCCCTTATAGGGGAGGATTAGGGGCACCGATGTTCTGAAACCTCCCAAATATTGGCTGCCCCCTTTTCCAGGAACCCTCGCAAATGGGGCGGGTTCTGTCCTTTCTTCCAAGAATAGCCATAGTCTTTTGGGTCAGCCCGGAATGGCTAAGGAACTGGTCATTTTCTCCTGCCAGTGACCAAGTTTTCACCTTTTTTTGTCAGGGTCTCCCCAGGTCTGAAAAGTGGGGTTTGAGACTCGTAACTTCTTGTGTCCTCCCGCCCCCTCCAACCCACAGCCTCAGGTCTGGCTGTGCCTGTGTGCCTGAGGTCCCCCTTGGGCAGGGAAGGGGCACTCTAGCCTTTGGGGTGGGCTGGGGTGAGGTTAGGTTGAGAATTTCAGAATTTCACCACTGCAGAAGATCCAGAAATTGTCAAACTGAGGCCCAGAAAGGCCAGCAGAACGGAGCTCAGAACCTGTCTTTAGACTCTCGACTCAGTGCTCTTTCTACAGCACTAGCAGGGAGAATCCCCAGCTTCTCTAGTTCTGTCCAGTTGCCACATCAGGCTACCACTCTATTTATTCAGATGGATACTGCATAATTGCCAGTTCCTTCTCCAGCAGCCCTGTGAGGGGACTGTAGCGAGTGGGGTGGCCAGTGTGTGATTTTTGGGCTGATCCTCGGGGAGTTTGGTGCAGGGATGTCCCATGGCAGTGAGTTGCTCCCTCCATCCGGGCTCCACCAAGTCTCCTCCCGAGGCAGCCCCACTGCAGCTCCTGCCTGCCCACCCCTAGGGAAAAAGCGATCTGCATTTACAAAGATCTGAACGCATATGTTCACCTGACAGCCTTTAGAATGATCCTTTCAGTAAAATAATAATGATCATAATAAACCCTTATAAATAGGTGTTTGATTACAGTTTGTCCCTACATGGGTATTTTTTTATTTTTGTTTTGAATCAGACTAATTGGTTGCCAGGCTGATTGGGCTGGATGTGGCTTGAGCTCAGGAGTCGTAAGCCCTCTCTTCCTTCTGCTGGATGTTTTTTGCTCTGTCTCCACCCCACACACCAGGTCTCCCCTTCTCCAAGGTTCTGAGGTCAACTTGAAGTCACTTCTTATCCTCTTTTTGGGCTGACTCAGTCACCATGGAGCACAGTCCCTGACTACATTGCCCGCCCCGCCCCCTCCCTCTCCCTATCTCTTCCCAGGAAAAGCCACCAGGTCTGAAGATCCCTCCCAGTTCCACACCCCCCCTGGCTGGAGAGTGGTGTTGAGCTGGGAGGACCCTCGTGTTGGTCTGAGTTTCTCAGGTCAGTACCATGACCTCCGGGCAGGCCCTTCTATTCAGGGGACTCACCCAGGTGGAAATCAGAGCACCATCCGGCCCAGGCAATCCTCTGAATGGGTGAGGCTTCCTGGCTGCACTCACTGCAGCCCAGCCATCGGAGAGCAGATCCAGGCCGCGGGTGGGATTCTAGGGATCCCGCCCTCCAGGTGACGCTTTCTCCCAGCCCTTGTCCATATTGTCTGGGAAAGAGCGCTCCAGGGAGCGGCAGCTAGAGAGCTGCCTCTGCGATGTCAGCTCCGAATGGCATCCTGGGGAGAAGCTGGTGAGGAGGAACCAAGGCCTGATGACCGTAGGGGGTTGCTTCCTAGGCCCCTGGCTTGGGGGTTGGGGAGTCAGTTAATGCCCCCCTCAGCCCTAGGACTTCAGAATCATCCATGCTCTCCTTTAGCATCACTCTGTATTGTAATTACTGGTCTTCCTAGTCTGTGGCTGCCTCTGGTAGACTTCCAATAAATATTTGCTGGATGGTTGGATGAATGAATGAATGAATGAATGAATGAATGAATGAATGAATTGGGACAGAGCACTCTGTCTCAGTCACTCTGTTTCTCAGTTCCTAGCACAAGGCTGGTACATAGTAGGTGCAAGCAGGCATTTTGTGGCAGTGGACCTTCTCAGGGAACCAGCAGCTCCCCGGGATGGTGTGGTCTGACCGGGCCCACCAGAGAGAGGAATTCCAGCCCAGGGACATGGCCAGGTTTCCCCAAAGGGGATTGGTTGTGCTGTGCATGGATATTAGCGTATGATAATTAGTAGTAAGATGACTCCTCACTGCAAATGATGTGTTGCTGCCTCTTCCACCCTCTCTGTGGGAGCTGCTCCTCTGGCTCTTGTTTCATAAAACACAGCTTCCGAGCCTTTCCTTTTGCCCCCGAGAAAGGAGTCTCCAAAGCACTGAGAGGCACAGTTAGCAGAGGGCACAAGGTGACTTAGCCAGAGGAAGAGTCACCCAGGGCAGCCATAGCTTTAATTTGCTTAACTTCCTGGGCTCCTGTCTCCTAATGGATTGGCTGCTGGCGGCAGGGCCTCCCCTTTGCAGTTCTGACACTCAGGCCCATGAGTCAGGCCTCCTCCGCCCGCTGAGTGGGAGCCCTGGGCCGCCAGGCACCCAGGGTGGGGCTGTCTGTCCATGGTGCTGAGCAAGACTCCCCCAACAGAGGGTGCTACAGCACAAAGCAAATTTCTCCTCTCCCCATCCCAGGGAGAACCCCCAGGGTCAAAGGGGCCTTCTGTGACCCTCAGTTTGTTTATTTCCAGGGGTGTGTTTGTAAGGGGAGGGGGTCACTGCCTATGCCTACCTCCTCAGCCTGGCTTCCAGGGGTTGGGCTTTGCTGGTTTGGGGAAGAGTGCCCTATTGTAGGAGGTGGGGTGATAATATAAGAGTAGTAAGCATTTATGAAAGTGCTTCTCTTATAATGGACACTGTTTGATGTATATTAGCTCATTTAATCCTCATGATAACATATGAAGTGAGTACTCTATTCGAATTTTACAGATGAGAAAAATGAGGCACAGAGAGGCTAAACAACTTGCCTAGTATCACACAGCTCATAATAGAGCTAGATTTGAACCCAGAAGGTCTAGCCCCAGAGCCAGAGCTCCTAAGCACCCTCCCTGGCTAATACACATGTGCACACGTGCACACATGTACATGCACACTAAACACCCTCCCTGGCCAATACACACATGCATACATGTGTGCACATGTACATGCACACACATACACACAGGTGCACACACACCCTGTGTGCCAGTATTTAGATGGGAAGTGAGATTTAAAAAAAAAAAAACTAAAACTTAATGAGTCTAGAGTGCTCCACCTCTCTTAATTCATTCCATCCTCATAACAGCCCTCTGTGGCAGCTTTATTTATGTCCAATTGACAGATAAGGCAACCAAGTCCCAGAGAAGTGAAAAGAATTGCCTAAACCAGTACTGGATTCTGGGGACAGGGTCTAGTGTGGGCCTTCCCCGGGCTCCGCCCCCCAGAGACCCACACATTTACTCTCTTTGTCATCCAAACCCACACACACTCCCTTGTGCAGTCTCCCGGCTCCTTCCTACCCTGCATCCTGCCTCTCCGTGCTGGGAATTAAACATCCACCAGGCTGCATTCCAGAAAGAACCTAGTTTTTATTGTTTGTTTAAATTAAACGCATCTGAAAGCGACACCTTAACACCAGTGACCCAAATCAATAGCGTGTTGGCTGCTTGGAGCTGAGACCAGTTCTGAGTCTTTAATGGACCTTGCTCCGTCTGAACTCTCGGGCTCCAGCAATTCTTCCGAGAGGAGGACCCCGGCGGGTTTCCTGTGGGGAATCTGAGGCTGGGTTGCCCAGTGCCCTTGACATTACAGTCCCAGAGAAAGGAGCTGGACTCTTCAGAAGAAGTTGGGCACAGGGATTTCAGTCCTGGGGGTCTGCGAGAGAGAAGCAGGCAGATCCTGGAGAACAGTAGTCCCCAAACTGGGTCCCACGGTCCACTCGTTTTGCAAGTTTGTAATAAATTTCTTTAAAGAAGGTTTTGTGGTTAAATATACCCAAGAAATTCTGCATCCTAGGCTGTTCCCCACTCCTTGGAGATTCACAATTCACAGGAGCATGTTAAAAGCTGTGACAAGTCCTACAACTGTTTTTTACTTTTTTTTTTTTTTTTTTACTTTTCAGTTTGATTTAGTTAAAGCCCAAACACATTTGGCCTCAGAAGCCTCTTTCCATAAATAACATTAACATCTCATGCGTGAGAGTTTCGTAGATAACCAGATGGGATATGCTGCTTTTGCCCTGAAGAAATAAGACTCCTGATCTCTTCCCAGAATACCATGGTTATAGTAATAACAATGACCACTGTCAATTGCTGACATTTACTGAGCGCTTACTATGTGTCAGGCACTGTTCTAAGTGCTTTGCTTGTATGAACTCACTGGATCCTCTCCACAGCACTATGTGGCAGGTTCTGTTTGTGGCTGCATGGAAGAGACAGTAAACTGAGGCACAGAGAGGGGAAGCCCCTGCCCAAGGTCACAAAGTCAGAAAGAGGTGAAGCCGGAGCTTGGACCCACCTGGTGTCTCCTGACTGGTCTCTGCTCCCAGCCTCGCCCTCCCCAGTCTATCCTCCATGCTGCAGTTACAGGGACTGCCTAACCTCCACAGGGCCAGCCACGTCTCTGCCTCAGCTCCTCTGCTCCTCACCCATGCCAGGTTCCCTGCTGTGTAAGGCCTTAGCCCCTTAGCATGCCCCTCAAGGCTGCCACTCTAAGGCCCCTTCTGGCATCATCTCTCATCCTCCTCCTCTCACAGATCTTGCACTCTGGACCAGTCACTGTTTCTCAAACTCTATGCTCTTTGATTTCCTCTCTGCCTTGGCTCATGCTGCTATTTCTGCATAAGCATCCACTCCCCCTTCTTCACTCACCAATTTCCCTTCATCCGTTAAGGTCAAGGCTGATAGCTACTTCTGTTGGAGAGCCTTTCTCTCTACCCTTGCAGAGGCAGGCATATCCTGCCTCCTTAACTCAAGGCAGCACCCTTAACATCACCTTGATAGATCTCTGAGACTGTAAGCAACTTGAGGGTAGGGGTCACAGGTGATTCATTTCAGCATTAGCTGTGCCTGACAGGTAGTAGGTCCTTAAGATAATGACGTTCAGATGGATAGAAGGAAGGGTGGAGGGAGGGAAGCAAGGAAGCAAGAAAGAATGATTGGATGGATGGATGGATGGTTGGCTATATGGACAAGAGAAGTAATGGCTTGTTGGATGGAGGGGTGGAGGATAGATGGTGGGGAGCTGGGTGGACAGATGGATTGGAGGGATTGATAAGTGGATGAACGGACTGATGAATCAAGATTAGAAAGCATCAGCAAGATTTTTACTTTTGCCTGCCTCACTGCACACGCTTAGTGTGAGATACCTGAATCAACAGGTATTAGTCATAGTTAGAAGATGCCAATGGATACAGTCAAGTGCAGGTCTGAAAGCTTGGGCTCTGGAAGGGCTTAAATCCCAGCTTCAACACTCACCTACTAGCTGCAAGAACCGGAGCAAACTATTTAACCCCTTTGTGCCTGTGTTTCCTTACCTGCAAAATGGGGATGGGGATAAAGGTACCAACTTCATCGGGTTATTGTGGTGATTAAATAAGACAATGCATGTAAAGTGCTTCAAATGATGTAGCTCTCCGTAAATATTAGCTGTAACAATTGTTACAATGGAGGCAGCCATATAGCACCGTAACTGCCCCACCCTGGCTCCTTCTTTTCATCCTTGGCTTCCTGCACTCCACAGTGGAATGGGGTTGAGCAGGTCTCCAGGGGTCAAGGTCTCTGTACCCTGCAGATGGTGGCCTTGACACAAAAGGAAGAATAAGGCCAACATGAAAGAGACCTGCAATTCATTTTTCCTCTATGCCATTTTACAGCATCAGTCAGTAGATTCCCGGCTCTGTACTCTTGTTGCCAGGACAGTCAAGGCAGGACCTGCATCGTCTGACATCACTGTTGGAACAGCCCTTTCCCTCCTTCTTGCCAAACTGCAATACTAAATATTGATAACAGGTGGCGCCATCTAATATGTGATTTATTCCATTTTTACACCTTTCAAGTGCAAGGGTCCATATTCTGTAGAACGAATCAACTTCCTTTTTAACAAATTCTTTAAGCTGTAGTATACTTACAATGAAGCACGCTAGCATGAAACGTGTACACTTAAGCTCCCTAGTTAGTTATCAGTTATGGGACGGGTTCATGATACTATAGATGAGGATACTGAGACCAATGCAAGACCGTCAGCTCCCTGTGGTCTCACTGTTGGAAGTGCAGGTTGCCAGCACTACACAATGAAGCAGTGCTCTTTTCAGTTGATTCACACACGAGTGTCTTGTCCCCTCAGGTTAAAATGTAAGGTCTGGAAGAGCTCAGCCAGTTCCTTTGTGTGCCTCGGCACCTCCAGTGCTAGCCTGCTCAGGCCTGAGCCTCATCATTCTGGAGCGGCCAGGAAGAAAAGAAGGATGCTCCTCCAGCCAGTCAGACCACCAGTCTTCTAGTTGGGAGTGAAAAGTAATTTGTAACTTTTGGGTTAATTACAAAACCCATCAGGAGTGATTTGGTCACCTAGAAACCTGATGATTTCCTCCTCTCCCCATTAGTCTGCTTTTAACCTTGAGTTTCCAGGTCCTGAAACCTTTGAGAAACTTCCAGTTAGGTTTATAGGACTGGGAGCTAATTTCATCCCACCGGGCTTCAGCATTCCCATTTGTAAGAGGCATAGCCTAGTGAGCTCCCAGGTCCCTGGCGGATGATGTCTTGCCTGGGCACGAATCCACCTCTACTTGCCTTCTCTTTCCCTCTTCCTTTCTGTACCATTAATGGAACAGAAACTCTGCACCTGGCACTGAGCTAGGACTTGGGAGACCAGCTTTCTGTAGGAGGTGAGACCTGAAGCGTTGAAGGATGCTTAAGAGTTAGCCAGGTAGAGAAAAGCTTGGGGCAGAGCTGCATGTGCAAAGCCTTACAACATGCAACCATGCAACAGAGATTGCACATGCAGGAAACAGCATGTGGTCCAGGAAGGCTGGAACCAGGTATGTAGGGAAGAGAGGCTGTGAGATTAGGCAGGTCTTTGTAGACCACAGAAAGCAGTGAGTGCCAAGGGATGGCAAAAGTTGTGGAACAATTAAACTGCTCTAGAAACATGCACTGAACAAAATTATCTGCACACATGCCAATCTTGAGGTTCTACAATTCCCAACATTAGATCCCACTGACGATCCCTTTCCTGCCACCACATCCCTGCCTCCAGAAGGTACTTTATCATCATTGGAGACTTTGCTCTCTGAAGAGATACACTTCTACTTCCCCTCCCATCTCCCCAACTTATCTACCAGTATTGATCTACGGAAACAATCCTGCTAACCCCCAAGCCAGCCATGTCACTCTATCTCCCGTCACTGGCTTCCTTGCATTGTCCCTCTTCAAGCCGCTCCCACCTCCTGTCCTCCTTACATTTACCCTGTCAACTGGGTGACCTGGCAAAAGGCAGCTGGTGAATCAGGCTGGAATATTTCCCTGGAATGGGGCTAACTGGGAAGCACCAAAGGAGATGCCCTTACCCCTCAAAGTTAGCCATCCCTTAAAAGGGATGCTAATAATGGACCATTAGCCTGGGAAACACTGAGGTGGTATTAATGCTTTGTACGATTTCAGGAGAAGGTGCCCAGCCATCTCGCCTTTCTTGTGTCATTGGCACAGCCTCACGGGCCACAAATCCTGATGGTACTACCCTGGGCGCCCTAAAGAAGTGGTTCTAATGGGTCTCTGCTGTGGAGGGCATGAAAGGCCACCCATGTTTAGTGAGCTTCTCCCCTGGACCAGGCTCTGATCTGGGTGCCGGGGGTGCAGATGTGAAAGGGCATGGTTGGTGCTCTTCAGGAGTCACAGGTGCAGGCGTTGGTGCGTAATCAAGAGCCACATCAGGGCTGTGGCCCCAACTGCACTCACCAGGCCTCTTTGCCTCCACAGTCCTGCACCCACCTTCTTGTCCACTTGGGTCCTCCTTCCCAGGTGCCTCTCTCGGGTCCCTTAGTTCATGTTTTGTCCCCAGTTCTCACCTCACTCAGGACTCCTCTCCAAGGAAGGGCAAGTTGAGGCTCCTCAGAGATTACCACTGCTCAGCTCCTTGGACCTTGTCTTGCATGTTGAGCACAATCCTCACCTATCCACTTCTCAGGTGGCCAGGTCATACCACCAAGGACTACTCGCTGATCATGACACATCCCGCCCTGGCTCCCCCAGCCTGCAGACCAAGGCCAACACTGCCAGCACAGAGCATCTGCATTTCCAGGCTGGGCCCACCTCTGCAGCCTTGTTCCTGTTTTCAGTTCTTAGAGCACATGAAGCTCACTCTTGCTTCTAGACCTTTATACTTGCTGTTGTCTCTGCCTTAAACACCCTTCTCACTCCTGCTTCCTACCTCTCCTCAATCCCATCTCTCTGGCCCTGCACAGTGCACACCATGCCCAGCCCTGTAGGCTGGATGGCTCCCACCCATTCCCCAGGGCTCTGCCTAACCATCGCTAGTTCAGGAAGTCTGTGTTAGATGCCTTCTCTTGGCCTTCAGAGCCTCTGTGGTTGCCCCAGGGAGTTAGAGTATAGTGGTAAGATGGGCTCAGCACAGGGAGAGGAAGGGAGGGAGGGAGAGAAGGAAGGAAGGAATGAAGGAAGGGAGGAAGGAAGGAAAAACCCTGAATCCAGAGCAAATCTCAGAATCAACAATCATAACAGAGTCAAGGTACTACCAGAAGGTTGGAACGGTCAGAAAAGATGCTCAACTTCTTTTCCAGAATGACACCTTTCCTGACTAGGGCTGCCCTGACTGGCCCACCTGCCCAGCTGGTAGTCTGCCCTCCAAAAGATCTTAAATCACTGAAGCTGACTTGACACCTTCCTTTGAAGGAAGAAGCAGTACTGGGTAGAACATTGGGGTTAGGAGAAAAGAAGACTGGAGTCCAAAATACCTGCAAGCCAACTCTCAGGGAGTGAGGTTCAGGGGTGAACATGAACAGGTAACTACTGAGGGGCCCTACACTACCATTTGGATGGGACCACCTTCTCTGGCAGGACCAGCTCTCTCTCCTAGAGAGGGCTGGGGCCATCCTAGATGCCTGGGGACTAGCTGTCTTCTTGGTTCCTACTTCCACGTACAGCACTTTCTTCTCAAGTGAATTAAACACCACCTTCCCCCAGCTGCCCCTTTGCAATGTCAGGAGGGATGTGAGCCTCTCCCAGAGAGCCCTTCCTGGCGGCTGTTCGATAAGCCCCATATTTCACACCCCAAGTGGCTGCATTTCAGCAGTGGGTGAAGTGGTTTTATTTTTATCGAGCACGCAGGCATATAAATATGTACGAGGAGCTCAGAGGCACTTTAGGGTCTCTCTGGAAAGAAGGCTCAGTGAGAGTGTGAGGGAGCATGGTAATTAGTTCATACAGGGCACAGGCTCCCTTGGGTAGAGAGGTGCAGCTTCCGCCAGCACCCCGCCCCTTTTCTCCTAAGAATTACATCTGCCCTTATGGGCTCCTGAGAACATGGTGTTGCCTTGGCAAACTTTTTCAGAACAAAATAAAAAACAAAACAAAACACAGATCTGGGTTCAAACCTTAACTCTGCCACTTAGCCATGTGACCTTTGATGAGGTCTATGTCTACAAATTGGGACCAAATGTTGCCTTCTCCATCAGCCTCCTAGGTTTTGTTTTTTTTTTTTTCCTCCTAGGTTTTTTTTTTTTTTTTTTTTAAGAACAAATATGAAGAATTTGAAATGGGCTCTGAGAACTGTAATATGCAATGTAAGAGGCTTATCTTTATTCCTCCCCAGTCATTCATTTGGAGCAGGTTAGCAAAAGTACAAGACAGACTCTGGTAATACAGACAATAGATGCTCTGGGTGTGCCAGGCTCCTGCACCCATCCGTGATGAAGAGGAGGAAGGCAAATAGCGTTTGCTGACCTCCTGCTCCAGAGCTGGGTGCTTTACATCTATTATTGCACTTGAACCTGACAGTAACACTATGTGGGTGGTATCATTCCTGGTTATAGATGAGGAGACTGAAGGTCAGAGAGGTTAAGGAGTTTGTCCAAGGTCAAAGCGTTAAAAAAGGGTGGAGCCCATGTTTGAACTAGGCTGCTGTGGAACTTCTCTGGGTGCCATGCGGAATGGCTCTCTCCAGGCTGACTGCCTTCCGCGCGCATGCTTGGAGCACTCTGGCCAGGGCTTGCGCCATCTGTGGCCTGCAAGGAAACCGATGAGGTCGGTGCCACTCTCTGAGAGCTGTGTCCCTCCACCCCAGGTCCAGCTTTCACCATGCACAGACTGAATCAGAGAGAGGGTGGCTTTCATTTGCCAGGCCCAGAGTCAGAGACAGATGCCAAGAGCTCTGGGAAGGATGTGTCCAGGCAGAAGATGGATTTTAGGGCAATTACAGCTCTGAAGGCCAAGGGCAGGGGTCACAGGATGCTGAGCCCTGGCCTGTCTCCGGAGCTCATGCCCCAGGATGTGGAGGACCAGGAAGGAAAACAGGCCCTCGGTGGCATGCCCACTCTCTCCCCAGTGGCTAAGCCACCCCAGGAAGCCAGCCAGAGGGTTGAGGGTCCAGGGCTCAGTGCTTGCTGCCTCCCAGTCCCCAAGAGGGTCCCCTAGGCCCCAAGGCCCTGTGTAGAGAGGTTTCGCAGGCTGGGGAGGAACTGGCCTGACTCTATCTTGAAGGTCAAGCAGAAGCACAACCCATGAGGGCAAGAGCCAAGTTTAAGGGCCTAGAGGCCAGGCCAGATTGGATGAGGAAATTACCCAGGGCCACTAACATCAGCAAAGCAGAATCAAGAGCCCCAAGTACTTTGGGGAAAGCCTAGAGGCGGTGGTCTGTGGGAGGGGGTGCGCCATGGCAGGTGAGAAGTCAGAGGCTCCAAGCCACACGCTGACCGTGAACGGGCTGGTCAGGAAGTGGGTGTGCAGCAGTCAGAGCAACGGGTCAGGGGAGAGGTAAAGGGCAGGCCAAGGGAGCTGTACTGGGTTGCACAGGACCCCCACCCCCACCCCGCAAATTCATGTCCACCTGGAACCTCAGAATGTGACCTTATTTGGAAATAGGATCATTGCAGATGTGATTGGTTAGGTTCCTGGGTTAGGGCAGGTCCTAAATCCAATATGACTTGGAATCCTTTTAAGATTAGGGGAATTCAGACATGACCTCAGAGTCGCACAGACAGAGGCACAGGAAAACAGAGGCAGAGCCGGGAGGGATGCACCTGCAAGCCAAGGAATGCAGAGGATGGCCGGCAAGCACAGAAGCCAGGACCCTCCCCTAGAAGCCCAGAGGGGTGTGGCCCTGCTGGCAACTTGATTTCAGACCTCTGGCTCCCAGAGCTAGGGGACAATGCATTGCTGTTGTTTTCCACCACCCAGTTTGTCCTGATTTGTTGTGGCAGCTGCGACGGGTCTGAGGCTGTTTGGGAGCGGCACTGCCTCTCGGCCCTGGCAGAGAGGAAGAGGTGGTGGAAGGGCTGGGGGCTTCCAGGCCTGGCTGTTTCCTGGGCTCTCTGGAGGAGGGAGGCCTGAGCCCCTATCCCAGGAGAGGATGGAGACGGCACACCTACAAGTGGAAGGGGTTCTGTAACCACCAAGCCTGGTTTACTGACAGGAAACACCGTCTCTGTCTGTAAATGAAAAATTAAGCCAGGCTCCCCAGGAGTGGGTCTCAGGCCCACGTGGAGCAGAACAGGGCTCGGATCCTGGAGAAGAAGGATCGGAAACCTCTTCTTTCCAGTTTGATTTTTCTCTTTATTTCCTTTCTAATTGCTTTCCATTTTCAGGAAAGCTAGATGTCAGTTGTGTTAAGGGGTGGCAAGGGGAAAGCTGGAGTGTCCACATGCTGGGAAAGAGGGATGGCTGGCCAATAGGGCAGGAATGGAAGTGGGTGCTGGAGGGGGCTGGGCAGGAGGTGGGGCTCAGAGGACCAAGGTCAGAGCCCAGAGGGCCATTCCACCTGCCCAGAGGCTCTCTCTCGGGAAGGACCTGGCCCCGCCCCTCTGAAGGGTGAGCCTGGTCAGAGGGGCTGGAACCCACAGGGAAACCGGGGTGGGGAACCCCTGGTGCCCCTTGCTGGCCACAGTGCATCATGGTGGGCTTTCACAGCTGCCGCCTGCATGGGTCCTGGGTCTTGGGACCGCCCTTCTCTAGCTGGGGAAGGAAGAATGCCCAGGAAATTTGGAGAGTGGCCCTTGAGGGAAGCCTGAACTCCAGGAAAGAGGGACCCAGGTATTCTCGGCAACCACCAGCGACCAGGAGCCTGGGTCCTTTAATGGGGTGACTGATACACAGATGAATGATGGCATTGCCAAAATTCTAGAAAGCAAGTTCCATGGGGTTGTGAAACCTGGCTCTCTTTTTCACATGCTGGACATCCAGGGAGTGAATGAATGAGTAAATGACCATAAAATTGTATCGTGTTGCTTTTCTCTACAAAGGAGAAGAGGGGAAGGTCAAGAATACTCAACAAATCTTCCCAGACTCTACCTGGTGCAAAGCCCTGTGGTAGGCAGGGCAGGCAGGAGGCCAGTGCCCATGGCAAGGGCCTGGGGTTAGTTCCAGGGCATGAGCTGGGAGAGGTGGTGGGGCCACAGCAGGCAGACTGGGCTCTGGATTTTATTCCAGGGTAATGGAAAGCCATTGGAAGGCTTCAAGCAGGAGAATGATGTGATCTGATTTGTGTTTTTAAAAGACCTCTGGCTGTTGTGAGGAAAGGGAAGGAATGAGGAGGGAGATGGTGGCAAAACCACCAGCTGGGAGGTCATTGCAAGGGCTGGGGAGAGTGAGATGAAGGTGGCCTAGACTGGGTGGTGGCCATGGACATGGTAAGGAGGGGACAGACATGGCTCAGTGGCTGATTCCAGGGAGGAAGGGCCCCAGGTGAGAGGCATCATTTGGAGAAATCTTCTCTGTTTCAAAGGAAGGTGACAGCTGGGATAAAGCACTGCAAAGTTTGACCCTGACAGCAAATCCAATTTTCACACATCTCCTTCTGGATGGAATTTGCCTTCCTTCGGAGAGGGAGGTCAGGAGCGAAAACACTGCAATGCAACCAGGGGCTTTCCTGGGTAGGGAAAGGCTCTTCTCCCATGGGGATTATTCTGGGCTCTCGGCTGTCTGGGTGCTTGAGGGAGGACAGAGGGGAGAGGAGGCCCCTCTCTATCCAGCCCCTACCCCAAGCACCCCGGTGTGATGCATTGGAGAAATATTTTTACTGTTCCTACAGGATGCCAGACATTTGTCTAGGTGCTAGGGATACAGCAGTGAAGAAAAAGACAAAGCCCTCCTTGCCCTCTCTCCCAGTCCAGGTGTGGGAGGTAACTTCTGACCTGGCTCCCATGACCCCCACTTCCTGGTGGCCATGTCTTTGATTATGGGCTGCACCTGGTGACTTGCTTCTCATGCATGGAGTAGGCAAAAGGGGTGGGAGGTCACTGCTGAGGTTAAGTTACCAAAGTCTGTGACTTCTGTCCTGCTGGCACCTTCTGGCCCTCTGCCCACTCACTCCAATGAATCAAGCTGCCATGCCATAAACTGCTTTACGGAGAAGCCCATAGGGCAAGGACCACAGCTGGACCACTGCCTGTGAGGAGCCGAGGCCTCCATCCAACAGCCGTGAGGAATTAGATCCTGTCACTTACCTCTGGAGTGGCTCAGAAGCAGGCCCTTTCTCATTCGAGCCTCGAAATGACTGCAGCCTTGATGGGCGGCTTGCCTGTAGCCTGTGAAAGAACTCGAGCTGGAGGACACAGCCAAGCCACATCCTGACCCCAGATTCCCATTAGATAATAGACACCACTATGTTTTGGGATAATTTGTTATGCAGCAATGGATAGCTGATACACTAGCAAACACTTATTAAGCACTTCCTGTGTGTTTGATGTGCACACATCCTGTATGGTAGGTCCCCCTATTAACCCCATTTTACAGATATGGAAACAGGGGGCTCAGAGAAGCTAAGTCACTTACCTGAGCAAAGTGGCAGAGGAAGGATTCAAACAGGAGCAGTCTCCAGAGTCCCTGCTCTTAAACACTACATGGATGAGGAAGGATGATCCCTTCCCTGGTGGAGCTCTCAGACCGATGGAGGAAGCTCACTCTCCACCTCGAGGGCACGGCTGTCTAGTCGGGGAGATGGCTCTCCCAAGTGGCTTTGTGCTCACCCTGAGGTCAGCCTGTGCAGCCCCATAGCCTCTGGTAGGACCCAACCAGAAGGACCTTCCAGAACCATCTTCCCTCATCCTGCTTCTGACCTGGCTTCCCACTCTGTTGTGTTTCCTCCTTGGAACATGATCTCTCGCACTGTTTCCTGACACAGCCTCGGGTTTTCTCCTTGGCCCTAACTCTGGATGCTGCTACCCTGGAAGCCCTGGGTTCCTCCTTTGGGCCAGGCCCTTTTTATACACTTTATACACATCATCCCATTTATTCATCAAACAGCCCTGCCAGGTAGGTGTTATCATTATTCCCATTTACAGATGAAGAAGCTGAGGCCTGGAGAGGCATGAACTGTCTAAGATCACACAGCCAGCAGGCAAGGCTCAATCCCGGGCCCATCTGACCCAGCCATGCTGCACTGCCTTCCTGCTCCTGAGCCCATCACGGTTGCAATTGCCCCTGATGTCACAACCCCCATACTGCAGACCCCTTCCTAGGAACCCCATCCCTCCAGATTTCACCCTTGGGGGAGGCCACCCCTGAGAGAGGCAGAGGGGTGGGGGGTCCTCTGATCTCACTCTCTCGGCACAGCCCAGGGCACCGGCAGGCAGCGGGCACTTGATACATCTTTATTGAATGAAAGAGAATTTGCTCCCAAGGTCAGCAGGGAGGGCATTTCCCCCTGTCTGCCCAGCACCCACCCCCCTTCCCAGCAGGGCCCCGGTTCCCTTTAGAGGAATTAACCCTTCCATGCGGTGTCTGTCTGTGGCACTGTCACAACGGCCCACCTGCCACTGACTGAGGGGCAGGCAGGAAACCCAGCTCGCCCATCCTCGGGCAGAAGAACAAAGAGCCTGGAGAAGGCAGATGGTGCAGCTAGACCCGCCCTCCTGTGCAGATGCTTCCGGGTCTCCAGGGCAGCCTCAATTCCTCCTGACAAACCCCCTTCCTGTGGTCGGAGATCCCTCCTGTGACTCCGGAGCCCAGGAACTGCCCACACTTCTGCCTCCTTCCCACCAGGGTGCTGGGTCTAAGCTGCAAGCCTCGGACGGGGAGGGGTCTTTGCAGGTGGACACCCCCACGGGGCAGTGGGCTGCAGATAGGGGTGCCCAGAACCCTCCAAGCCCCAGCCTGGCCTCCCGTGGCCAGTCCCGGGGAGGGAAAAATGAGGATCCCAACATATCACCTCCCTCTCCACCCCCGAGTCACTGCCCATTCCCAGTGCCCTGGAAATCACAACTTTCTCCCTTTCCGCCGATATCTTCCCTGACCTTTTTTCCCTCAATGAAGTCTGTGTACTAATCAGCTAAGTAATAAAATGGCAAGACTATGATTCCTCATTAGCTTGGGAGGGATTCCCTGCTACTTGACTGATACACATCTACAAGAAAATTAACTCCAGTGTGAGGACTCTCCAACCAAGATTAATGAGGGGCAGGGAAGGGGAACTTGGGACCCAAAGCCATCTGTGAGTCTCAAGGGGCCAGGGGGTCTGTGCCAGGCCAGGGTGGTGGGAGGTGGATGTGGGGAGATAACAGGTTTCAGTGCTGGTCTCCTCGGGTTCAAGGCTCGGATCTGCCCCATTTAGGCAAAATGTCCCATGAAATGAATACAGAATATTCCACCTGCTGGGAGTCAGGGTTCAGGGGGACAGGAGTGAGTAAGTCAGACACCTTGGCCTTGACGCATTTGTGATTGAATTAAATAATCATGGTGCAGGGTGATAAGTGTGCTGATGCAGGGAGTAGCTCACATTGATTAAGCGCTTACTAGGTACTTGGACTCATCTTAGTGCTTAACATGTACTCATATCTTTAACTCTTACAACACAACTATTTTTGGCCCCAAAATACAGGTGAGAAACCGAGGCATGGACGTGTTAAGCAAATTGGTCATGGTCACAACAGCTAGTAAGAGATGGAGCCGTGATGGGAACCCTGGCAGGACAGTCTGAAGCCCAAACTCTGCAGCACTGTCCTTCACCACCTCAATGGAGCCCACTGTGGTAGGGGTGGGGTTGGGGGTCCAGGGTGCAAGGGGTACTGAAGAGGTGGTTCCTAATGCTGCCTGGACAATCAACAAGTTTTCGGAGAGGAAGAGCCTTTGAGCTGGGTCTGGACAGATGAATGGAATTTCTCCCAGTGGAGGGTCTATTGATCCATTCATTGATTCATTCATTCATTCGTTCCATAAATTATTGCTGGATCCCATACGAGGCACTGGCAACACACTGATGAAGAAAAGCAGACCTGGAATCAACAGCATAGACAGAGAGGGTGGTATTGAACAAATAATTACACAAGAAATCAGTCTACCCAGGGCTTGCTAGGGCGAGGTGCCTGGGAAACCAGATGAAAGGAGGCTCGTGCTGCCCTCCTGAGAGTGGGTGCCTCCTGAAATTGTGCATCCTAGGTACCCTCCCCACCTGGCCCTGGTCCCAGTCCTCATCTTCCCAGGCCCTGCCTTGTGGGACTGGAGAGTGGTGAAACCCCACACCATGCAGCCAAAATATGAGGCCAGACCTCAACCTGTAACTAAATGTTTGCATTTATCAAGTGACTCTCGGACATGTCCACTGCATTTAGCTTTCTGCGCCCTAAGCTTCCGGCTCCTTCGTATTGCTGGTCCAAGGGAAGACAAGAAGCAAGATCACTGCAACATGCATTGTTTTTTCCTTCCATCTCACAAAGCACAGGGCACATCTATGCAGCGCATGGGTGCCAGGAGTTTAACCCTAAACTCTCCCTGACAGGTAATTGACATTTCCGTACAATGGAGAGGATCCTCCATTAACTTTCTTAAAGAGCCTTCACCTTTTTGTTTTTTCTCTTCCAGAAGTTGTTAATATCCATGGGGCTCAACAGAACTGATTAAATGCAGTGCTTCGCTCCAGTGGTCACGCCGACCTCCAAGTGCTCCAGCAAAGTGGAGTTGGTGGGCTGGAGGCCAAGAGGTCTCAGGTGCAGGAGACAGATGCTCATCAAACGCAGCTTAAACTCTGCCTGTTCTCCCGTGTTCTTTGCATTATGAAGACACAGCACCCATGGAGTAACTGGCTAAAGCAACTCCCATTAGTGGAAATGGGGCTGCATCTGTCGTCAATTTCCCCTCTCATCACTCTCCTAGGGAAACCTCCAAGCTTTGCTTTGGTTGACCTCCCTCACGGTCTTCTACATCACCACTTCCCACTTCTCAAGATCTTCTTAGCAGAGCACCTTACAATAGCCAAGAGGGAGAAGTGTGGTCTCAGAGGACCTAGTGAGGTCAGGAAAAGATGGAAAAGGGGAAGCATGGGAGGCTGCTTCTAAATCATTCCCAATGCCCCCCACCTCCTGGTTTTTGTGCCCTTGTGGGGTTCCCTCCCCTGGGTATGCGGTGGACCTGGTGACTCACTTCTAACAAATAGGAAACCGCAAGAGGGATGAGACATCATTTCTGAGATTAGGTTGGAAAGTCTGGGACACCTGTTTGCCTGACGCACTCTCCTCTCTGCTGCGTGCCTGCTCTGGTGAAGCAGGTGCCATGTTGTGAGCTGCCCTTTGGAGAGGGCCACGTGGCAGGGAACCAGGGGAGGCCTCCGGACAAACAGCCAGAGAGGACGTGAGGCCCTCAGTCCAAAAGCCAGCCAGGAACTGAATCCTGCCAACAACTTCCGTGGTACGTTTAGAAACTGAGCATCCTGGGTTGGGCCGTGAGATGGTTGCAGGTTGTGAGGAACCGAGGTTCAGAAAACCCAGCGAAGCCGCACCTGGCTTCCCGGCCCACAGAGCCTGTGTTGTTTTAAGCCAGTAATCCCTGTTGTAATTTATTACGCAGCAATAGATAACTAATACAGGAAGTGAGCATACGTGTAATTGAAGACATTTCTTAGGAACACAGACCCAAAGAACCGTAGTCACCCTGTATATAAATGAGCACATTTATAGGTCAGATAAATCTCCAAACTAGCTTAAGGGCTGAGCTGGGTCTGCATTAGGGGCTTTAAGCTTCCTATCCAGGACTCTTTTGGCTGGGAACATGATTTGTTGGGAGTTGCCATTTAATTTCTTTGAGATTTGAAAATATACATTCAGAAAATGCTCACCTCTCTTATGAGGATGTGCTTAATGTGTTTACATGCATCTCTGTATACCGGGGCCTGTTACGTTGGACAGTCCAGGCGTGTGGGGCAGCTAGTAGTGGGCCTGAGATATTTGTCTGGCACAGGGATGTTCAGCGTATGCTTTGTGGCTGGCGGGTGGGCTTTGAGATCGCCTGATGGGCCATGAATGGATTCCTAATGCAGGCCTTTTCCATTCTTTCAGGCAGAATGGATCAGGGTTCTGTGAGCTTTCATTTTGATGTCTGATTAAAACCTATTTACTGCTAACCTACTCAGTGAATTATTAACGGTCACCGAAATGTGGTGTTCATAAACTCAGGGTTCTCACTGTCTTTTTTCCAAGAGGTCTGACTGCCTCCCACCCTTGAAGGGGTTGCATAGCTCTTACTGCACATGTGCTTATGCAGAGGATGGAAACTCCCCCAGCTCAGGGGGAGGAGGCCCTGGTTAACGGCAAATCAGCAGGGTGTTCTCCAGAACGTTCTAGTTTTGCAACAGCTACTTCCCTAGCTTAGTAATTAGAAATGCCTGCTAGTTTAGCTTCACCATTATCAATTTTGGTTGGGGTGGTTTGGTTAATCTTACAGAGTTCAGTTAATGCTACTAGATTTTAAAACATGTCTGTGTGTTACAGTTAAGAAAGAATCAGCCTCTATCCTCAACCAAAGCGAACATGTGCAATTGCATATGGAGGGATAATTGTTTGCTGTCAGCACTGAGTTCATTGTTTTCCACTGCAGAGTGGGCCACACAGAGTGGCTTTTTGTCCCACTGAAGCAGGCTGTGTACAGAAGAGTCTGGATTCTTTTACAGCCTCACCATCCTGCTGAGAACCCTGCCTTTGCCTCCTGAATGTTCAGACATATCCCTGCCACACAGACCTCCGCAGGTTTCGGGTCCCAATCATCCTTCTAGCTTCATCTTCCACCTATTCCCTGCACCTCCTGATTGTGGTTCTGGCACACAGCACGATGCTCAGCACAGCAGGGAGCATAGTATGGCCACACTATAGCAGAGCAATTCAGTCTAGACTTCAGAGCCTGGATCTTTCAGTTTGAATCCCAGCTCTGCCACTTACTAACTTATTCAAGGTACTTGACCTTGAGCAAGTCATTTGGTCTCTCTGTGCCTCTATTTCCCCATCTGTAAAACCAGGGTAAGAATAATATCTGCCTCATTGGGCTGTCACATGGATTTAGCTAACATGTAGTCAGTCATATTAGTTTTGTTATTCACTCGACAAATGAGCACCTATTATTATCAAGCATTGTGCCAAGTGCCAGAGTTTTATGGTGAACAAGATGGATGGATGGATTGTAGATCTTGGTTCCTGTCTCCCCTTTTATTCTTTTCTTCTTCTACAGGGAATATCACTCATTTTTCTGTGCCACCACTCTCTCTAACTTATTTATCCTTTGGGACTGGCTCAGGGGTCATCTCCTCCAGGCTGGGTAGATGCCCCTGTCTGGCTCCTAGAATGTTCTATACCTCCATGAGACTTAGCTTTACCACCTGGAACTGCCAAAAAGTTCTGTCTCATCCTGTATTCCATGACATGGGCTCCCGGGGTCCCAGCACCGACCCAGCTGAGGGTGCAGCAGGGGACCAAAAATGACCTTCACGCTGACCTGGAAGAATGGTTCCCGATCCCTTTCAGTTCTTTGCAGGTCTTTTGGTATGTCTGTCTGTCTGTTGTCATGCTGAGACCCTACTCTGGAGCCTGCGTCTTAGCGTCTATGCTGGGTGCTCTGTCCTCAATTTGATCCAGTCCTCGTCATGTGTGTGCATACATTCCCAGGCTGCTTTGTCATCGATTTAAGAGTCAGAAAAGGACAGAGGCAGTTCGGTTATCACAGCACTGTGAAGATCGCACGGGGTTTCAGAAACCACCCAATTCATCTTCCTGCTTCCGTACCGAAGCATCCCCACCAGGTGCCAGCCAGCCTCTGCCCACAGGCTGGGAGTGTCTGACCCCCAAGACAGGCCCTTCCGTTGTCGGTGGCTCCAACCATCCTCCCTCTGTTCCTGGCCCTGCTATCCACAGGTGAAATGAGGAATCCAGGAGGCTGCGTCGGGGGCCCCAGCTTTAACCTAATTCTTTGCCCATGTTAGTGGTTATTGTTCACTTAATGTTTGTGCTGTACAGACAATAGCTGCAGAGTAAATCTTACCATCCTCATTTTATAGATGGGGAACTGAGGCTCTAAATGGATCCAGAATGATGAAATTGCTGCAGTCACACCATGGATACCTGCTAGGACTGGGATTGGACTGATGTCCATCTGAATTCCCTTGCTGTCTTCAGAGATGGATGAGGGAGGTGATTCCATGTGAGGCTGGTGGCTGGAGGGACACCCACTGCCTGAGGCCAGCACCTAGTCATCCATGGGTTCACCTATCTCTGCTGCCAACTTGATGCACTCTGCTGGCCTCCAAAACCCAGGACAAGACCCTGTCTCCTCCCTACCACCCCCCTAGAAACCTCCGGGGCTGGTATCTTGGGGCACTGAGGCAGGCATCCAGCTGAGCTTATAAAGCCACACTCAGTGTTCCCAGAAGGGTCTATGGGTGAAGCACCTGAGGTCATTTGGTCTGGGGCCTTCTGAGACCAATACATCATCATTATTCTCTGTCTTACAGTACCCCACAGGGAGAAACTTTGGAGCCTCCATGAAAGGCAGTGCCACAGCAAGGGACAGTAAGTCTAGGGACACTTGGAAGGCACTAGTCCAGCACAGGACTAAGAACAGACAACTGGCAGAGAGGGCATCCAAGGGGGAGGGAAGTGTGTGACTGCAAAGAAGGACACAATGTGTCTCAGGCTCCCGATGACTGGAGAAGAAAGAGAAGTGTGAAATTTGATGTCAGGTCACTCAGGCTCCAAGCCCAACTCAGCCACTAACTGTGTGTGACTGTGTGCAAGTCTCTCAACCCTGCTGAGACTCGGTTTCCCCAACTGCAAAAGGAAGCTCATAATCCCTGACTTTCAGGATCATTGCATAGATAAGTGAAATTCTGCATGCAAACTGCTTAGACCCCCTGCCTGGCACAGGCAGTGTGCTTGACATTGTGGCTGCTCTCTCAGGGGGAGCAGGCTCGTGCCTCCAAACCCCTTCCCTCTGAGCAGCAATTAGAATAACCTACATTCATACAGTCCTTTTTGCGGTTTACAAAGCTTGTTCCTGACCATTGTTTCATTTCCTTTGTCTGGGGCGTGCTGGGGCCGGGCCGAGCTTGGTCAGGGATGCATATCGAACAGTGGGCAATAATGGGGGCTCCTGGGGCTCTGCCTAAGAGATGCCCATTACCAGTTTCAGTCCACAGAGTGGGTGGATGCTGGTTGGATCTGGGAAACCGAGGGTGGAGATTAAGAGCTGGAAAAGTAGGTCAGTGTGCAAGCTGGAGGGGCGACGCAGCTCCGCCTAAGCCCGGAGTTGATAACCAGTGTGCTCTGCCACCCCAGACCCACTCTTTGCTGCTGTGCCTGGGGGCCTCCTTCCATCCCCAGATGCCACAGTCCCCACCCTCATCCAGGGTGCTTCCCTGAGTCTCCATCAGCTACACACACAGCTCCCGATGGCCTCTCGCTGGCTCCTTTAAAGTTCAAGGCCTTGTGTTCATCCTGGAGGCCAAGAGCCTCTGACCTTTTGGAAGGCCCAGTGGGGATGAGGCCAACAGGAACCTTGGCCCAGGAAAGCAGGAAGCCGGAGGAGGCTGGGATGGGGGTGCACAGAGCTCTCAGGGCCTTTGTCTGGGCCTGAGCTGCCCGGTGCACGCTGACTGCAGCCATTAAAATGTCAGTCGCTCCCCATCCTCCTGCCACTTCCTCCTGGCCACCAGAGAAGGCAGGGGATACACACGTTTTGTCTTTCCTGGGCATATCGATGTCTCCTTTGGGGAGCCCGTTCGATGGCGGCTCCAGAAAGCCGCACGGAACAGAGAGGACGAAATTAAAACTGCCTCACGGAGGGACCCCTGCAGACCCCCAGTTTCCTGAGGCTTACAGATCAGAAGGCAAAAAATGCTGCGCCTGTTCTTTCGAAAACATCGATGCCTTTATGCGCCGTCCTCCCTCCCTCGACTCCCTCCTGCCCTTCTCCTCTTTATTCCGGCTCAGCGCGAGCTTCTCTCTCTATTCTACACAGAGGCCGGGGATGAGAGGGCTGACAGGTGTCTCGTTCTCAGCTGCCCCGTGCCGGGATTGCAGAGGGAAGTTGCTGACCCGTTGTTCTCCGGCTCTGCCCAGCAAGGACTGGAGAGGCGTGGCCCGTGGGACCAGGGACGTGGCCAGAAGAAGGGGTGTGGCCAGAAGGGCGTGGTCACACCCCAGGACCCGCCCAAGGGAACCTGCAGAGCTGGTGGGACACCTGCTCTGCCATGTCGCTCAGGGAATGTTCCACAGCTTCCCAGGCCTCAGACGAGAAAATGAGGCCAAGGATCTCTCTATTTGCAGATCGACACGAAGACTAAATGTGACCCTTGATAGAAATTGCCCAGCACGCATCTCATCCCACCAGAAATTTCTGGGCTCAACATCACCCTGCCCCCTTGCCCACACACACACCTTTCCCCTCTCTTCCTCTTCTTTTCTGTCCTTCCAGAATCACCAGCCCTCTATTCCACATCCTCTACTTCCACCTCTCCGCCTTTGGGAGGGTTGGTCCGCCTAGCAGAGCTGAGGCCCTGCACTTTGAATGCCAGCTTCCCCTACCTGCCTGTGTGACCTTGGGCAGGCCACTCACCTTCTCCATGCCTCAGTTTCCCTGATCATAAGCTGGACAGTCATGAGCACCTGAAAGGGAGCGCCAAGTGGCTTGAAAGAGCTAAAACCTGCACAGGGCTTGGAGGAGGGCACTCCGTCAATGACTGCTACTGCTTTCATTGTACCCCACTATCAGGCTGTCTGTCTCTCTCAGATCCCAGAGCAATCCAGAAATGGACCCTTGGAGTGGGATGGGGCATATCTGAAAGAGGAGGCAGAGGCAGGACTTCCACCCCCCGAATGTCTTTCCTCTCCCTCTCCTCTCTCCCTCTCCTTGCTCAGAGTCACTCGCTAACCCACAGCCATCCTGTTTCTGAAAATCCCCTGGTTGGCAGGCTCTGGGGCTGCGTGCATCCCCTCCCCTGTCAGCCTTGCTCTCCTGTCTGACCACATCCCTCTTAGGTTGGCTCTGCCTATCCTCTCTTGCTCAGCATCCACAGGGGAGGAGGGGGCTCCCTGCACCCCCCCATCCTATAACTCCGATGAATGCCCGGCAGAGACTTCCTGCAGGCCTGTGGGCAACCGTTCCCAACTGCGTCTTCCCCTCCTTGCCATGGACTGGAAAACTGTGGTGAGTGCATGTGTGCATGCTTTGTGTGTGTGTGTGTGCAACTCCTGGGACCAGGTCATGTGTGCCCTCTCCAGGTCCATAGATCTGCTTGTGTGTGGCCGGCATGTGTGTGTCAGAGCACACATGTGTGTAAGTGTATGCTAGGGGTGCACAGGCCTCCCTTGCCTTTGTGGGTGCAGGTGCATGTTCCACCCCAGGTGTGCCTGGCTCGCCTGGAGGTGAGAAGTCGCGTGCAAGCCGGTGTGTGCATGTGGATGTGGCCACAAGCAGCTCTTGCTTCGCTGGCGAGTGAGTAATGAGATAGCCCCCTTGTTACCGTGTAGTCTTATTAAACACGCGGCTTGTTAATAGCACTGACGGAGTCAGTTATAAAAAGCTCTTTATTAAAAATAATAAGAAATGGCTTTCTTGTTCCACAACTTCTGAGCCGGGCTGGCAGGTTATTAAAGTGGGATCAAGCAAACGTCCTTAATGCGCCTTCTGCAGCAGCTGTTTGGTGGCTCCGCCTCATTACCCACTGGCTGGCCCCAGCTGCCTCGATCTCCCCGGCCCTCCTTCCCAGAGATGGGAGCAGGGCTGTGGGGGGGGGCTTATGGGAGACATGTCAGGGGAGGCAGAGTCCCACTGGCCTGACCTCTGAGGATGGCTTTGCTCGGGTGGCAACACAGGCCACCTGGACCTGGGAGCTGGAATGGGGGTGGGGGCGCTGTCATCTCAGAAGATTCACCTGCCCTGGTGTGGCCTCCTTTAGGAGTGTCTTCCACCCCTTTCTAGGTCTCTGGAGGCCACACCCCTTGCACCCCTCACTGCCTTCCTGAAGAGGTGCCTGCCAGGCCTGGGACCCAGGAGAGGGCAGACCCCATGGGAGGGTGAGGACAACACCCAGAGCCGTACTCCTTGGTGCTCAGACTTGAGTGTGCACACAGATCACCTGGGGATCTTGTCAGGCTGCTCACGTGGCTTCAGGAGGTCCAGATGCCAGAAGATGCTGACGCTGTCGGCACTTGGACTGTGCTTCGAGCAGCAGCGCCCCATGCACTTCCTGGAGAAGGTAGGATGAATGTCACCCATTATCACCAAAGCTTTTTACACTGCCCCTTAGACTGGGAGCTCCCCATTTCCCACTGACTCCCCAGGGTGCCCAAGTTACGGCTCTGAGCTTGAACTTGGAGAAGGGAGGAAAACAAACTGACAGTTATTAAGTACCAAGTGTGTGCCAGGCACTTTCATGTGCCCACAGCCTGGCCGAGCAATTATCTTATACCCACTCTAGAGGCGAAGAAGCTGAGGCTCAGAGAATGCAGCAATTTTCCCAGGGACACCAGGCCCACGGAGCTCCCCAACCCAGACCCGAGCAAGGAGATCCCCACCCTGTCCTCCCCACATCCCACCCAGCAGCTGCAACCAGGCGCTGGCTGGGGACTGATGCACGGAAAGGTGTGCACGCCTCTTTACATTTCTGGAGCTTCCCTCTCCTGGGGGTTGGGGAGGGGTCAAACCCTTTACCGATGTTAGTTACAATTATAAACAAGTCTCACTATCTCTCTGAGATGCGTGGGACATGCAACACAGGGGCTTCATTTGCAGGTAGAGTTCAAGGCAGGAGGGGCCAGAGGGAGCTGGCCAGGCCATTGGTTGGAGTCCAGGAGGAAGTGAGCTTTTGCCAGCAGCCCCCTCACTCCAGGGGCCGCTGGAGTTAAAATCATAGCAATCATAGTGACAGTGGCAGTTGCCATAACTAATATTTGATGAGTGCTTACTAAGGGCCAGGCATTTTACATGTATTCTCTCTTTTAATTCTCACCAGAAGCCTAACATATAACTGTTTGTGTTCCCACCATCAGATGAAGAACCTGAAAGTCAAGGAGTAATTTGCTTAAGTTCTAATAAGACACTGAGCCGGGGTTTGAACTCAGCCAGTCTCGCTGCAGGCCCACGCCTTTCAACTTACTTCACGGAATGAAGGCTAAAAGAGGTCAGTGGAAAATCCTTACCTGTGCTGCAGAACCACGGGGTCAGGGAACAGCGGGGCTGCAATGGTTGTGACACAACACCTGGTACGACCTTCTCATTTTACAGACGGGACACAGAGGCACAGGGGCTGGTACTTGGCCAAAGTCAAGGTCATGGCAGAGCTGAGACTCAAACTCGGGCCTCCTTGCCTCCAGCCTGACAGCAGCCTTGGAAGTGAGCTACGATCTTCCCGGAATTGTCCTACAGGAAAGCAGCTGTTTTCACCTGGGAAAGTCAGCAACAGCTTAGCGCAGAGCCTGGCACTGTCGGCATTCAGTAACTGGCCGTCACCACGTCACTGATCCATTTGGTTTCTCCACTATCTTGGCATTGG